>JAJJXM010000087.1:0-198457 GCA_024516155.1 Pyronema omphalodes
TTTCTCAACAGCGGAGGATCGGGTAGGCATCGGAATCTCGGAATAGGTTGTTTTTGCGGTAGCGACAAGGAAACCGCGATTGGAATGATGGTTATTGATGTGGGTGGGGGGGCGGTGTCGATGGAACCGGTTCGCGGGGCTTTTCTCAGGGGCCCGAAAACTCTTTTTCGGTGAAAACTCAACGAAAAAGAGAGAGCCTGGTCTGGAAAGGCTGCGAATCGGTAATTCGGGGCTGCCGAACAATAATCCGCGATAAAATCTTGCGATTTCGGCATGGTTGTTGAAAAGGCAGGGGGGGGGTCGCTCTTTGCTGGGTGGTGTGTTTGTTTGTTTGTTTGTTTGTTCTCTCATTACTTGTTTGCAACCCGAAGGTTATGACAAGGGACAGATAAATACAAAAGAGAAGAAGAAAGAAATGTAAAAGCAAAAACCCAGTCTCCACCTCTACCAGTCTCCTCCTCTTGATCGTTGTGGTTGTGGGGTCTGTCCCCACTGTATACTACGGGGGTTTCTTGTCCAAGCGCGTCTGATGTTCCAAGTGCCCTGCTTGCACAGAGGCCGCCTCGCCGGGCTCCTCCCTTTCCTCCTCCCTTCCCCTCCCATTTTTAACCATTTTTCCTCCTGTATTTCCTCCACAAAGCAAAAACAAAACCAAAGCAAAGTTAAACAGCCGCCGGGCCACCCGTGCCCCCACTCTCCTCTCCTCTCTCCCCTCCTCCGCCGGTGTCTCCTGACTCTTTGCCCTTTGAGACACCCGGGCCCGCCCTGCCCCTCTTCTCCTCCCCTCTCTCCCCTTCTCCTTCCTTCTTCCTCAGCCTCCGCGCTGCTTCCCCTCGCCTCTCTCCCCTTCTTGTCGGTGGTGTTGTCAGTCCAAGATTGCCATTCCCAAGCACAATCTGGACGTTGATGCCTCCGCTCTTGACGACTTCTGCCCAAGTCTTCTTTGCAGAGGGTGTTGTCGTTCTGGGTTGGTGGGTGTTCTTTCCCCGGCCACCATTCTTTGTTGTAGGGGTCTTGCTGGGTGGCGCTGCCGTAGGTGTCGTCTCCTTCGCTTTCTGCTTCTTCCTCTGTGTAGCCTTCGCCTCCACAGTCTTCCATCCGTTCGTCTCAGTGGGGGCAGTGCTTGGGGCGTCGGGTAGAGGTGTGTCCTGAGCAGATGAACTGTCAGGGTGAGGTTCCGGTGTCGCATCGGTTGATGTGATTGCGAGGAGAGGTAGGGGGGACATAGGCTTGAGGGCATCAAGCTTGTCCTGGGCGGCGGTAGTCGCATGTTTCGAGTGCATCAGGCTTCGCACCGGTGATGCCGCTCTCGGTTTGTGGTTCACCGGTCTTCTGTTTGTCGGTGAGGTGGGTTCGGTGTTCTGGTCACTTCCCCTTCGCTTTCTCTTGCCAGGAGGGTTGCGAACAGCGTCCAGGACATCCTGAATGTCATGTTGGACGACGGACAGTTGCATAGTCATCTCTTCCATCGCTGAGGAAGAGGCCGTGAGGTTCGGTGAGGGGGGGCGCCGAAATGACTTGTTGCTGTTCGTCGATTTTCCTCGTCAGGGCGTCCACAGCAGCCTTGAGAGCTGCTGTTTCTTTCTGTGTAGAGTTGTGTGCTGCGCGCAGCTTCGTGTTTTCGTCCAGCAGAATGCTGAATTTCGACATCATGACGTCGAATCTGTGGTGCATCTCATCGCTGTTGTCGCGTATGGTGTCCTCGAGGGTATTGAAGCGTCGCTGTGTATCCTGGTGGATCTGTTGTATCCCCAGGAAGTTGGCTCCAGTGAGTTCGGCGGAGTTGTCTATGAACAGTTGGTCTAGGGTGGCATAGTCGTCATCAACTGCAACTGCCTCATTAATTGCAGATACGAAGCAGCGACGGTAGGCTCTGAACCGGCTGTGTTCAGTTGTCGCTTGTTGCTGGTGTGTTGAAGCCGAAGGAACTGGTGATCTTGCCAAGACCACGCTCTGGAAGGGTTTTCCAGCGAAGTTTCCATCAACTTCATCAACTTTTCCTTCTCTTCCATCGAAAGTAGGATTGGATCCATCATGAGGAAGGTCGGCTAGAACATTGTACGCGTTTTCGGACCGTTTCGATCGTCGGGCGTTGTTCTGTCGTTGTTTTGGCGACATTTCGTGAGGTGGGGTAAGCCAAAACTCGTGAAAACTCTGATTTTGCGACAAAAGTCAACAAAAACAACGTAGAATTCCCTGAAAATCCAGAGAATAACGTAACAGAGTGCTGCGAATCCGAATCCGATGAGAGAACCGGGGGTTTCGGTGCTCGTTGTTGAGAATGCAGGGGGGGGGGTCGCCGTTGCCGTGTGGTGTTAGGTATCCTCGCTGGGTGGTGTGTGCTGCGCTGGAGACATTCAGGATGTCCTGGACGCTGTCCGCAAGCCTCCTGGCAAGAGAAAACCTCACGAAATGCCGCCAGAACAACGACAGAACAACGCCCGACGATCGAAACGGCCCAAAAACGCGTACAATGTCCTAGCCTGTCAGGGACACGAGAACGGACGTTCAAGGGACACACTGAACACTACCGGCAAGAGGGACTAGGCAGGTTCCGGGACGGGGAACGGCAGGACAAGGACCGAAGTGCTCGTCAGACGGACGGCACACTAAACAGGGACAGGGACAAGGACAAGAGTGACGTAGGACTTAGGAGAAGAAATCTTATATTAGGAGTAAGGAGAAGACACAAGACGTTCGATGGAGAATCTCGACAACGGGGAGGCAAGCCTCCTTATGTACAAAGGGGCGGCCAGCACTCTTGCTGGGCCGTCATACAATCATCGCTACATGAGCTTCCGTTCTCCATCAATTCCCCTGCGACGCCACAGCTCTCCAGCTCGTGGTACGTCATCCATCATCAATCATTCTCTCAGTCACAATGGCACGGCACACATAACAACACCAACAACACAACGGCAACACAACACGACAAGACAACGGCACGATGTCAATCAACAACCACGACAACATGATGACGCAACACAACGGCCCGTCAGCCGTGTGCCGTGACAGTACCACCCCCCCGTTAGGCTCGAGTTCCTACGAGAGGAGAAGGTTTGTCTGGGTATAACTGGTGAAATCTCTCAGCGGCCTCAGTTTCGGATAGGTTCGTTTCCGGTTCCCAGGTTGGAGAGTCATGGCCGGTCCACTTGACGAGGTACTGCAGGTTTCCTCTTGACCAACGGCTATCCAGAATTTCATCCACGAACCATTCTTCTTCGCCGTCTACTACTACCGGTAGGGGCGGTGGAATAATCTGGCCAGGGAGGGGGTCCGAAGGGGCTGGGTTTAGTAGGGACACGGGGAAGGTCCTGTGGTGTTTCATGGTCTCCGGTATATCCAATTCATAGGCGTGGGATCCAAAAGGTCGTAACACGGTGAAGGGGCCTAGGTGTTTGTTTTCTAGTTTCTTTGAGGGGCGGCGGGTTCTTAGGTTGCGGGCGTCCAGCCATACCAGGTCTCCTGGTTTGAAGACCGGCGCGGGGAGTCGGGAATTGTCGGCGGCTTCTATGTGGCGGGCTTGGGCGTATTTCATTTCCGAACGTAAGACGTCATGGATGTGTGACATCCTGGCCGCTACCTCGTTCGCTTTCACTGCTTCAGGATTATCTGTCCTGATTTCCAGTTCGAAAGAGCACTTGGGGTGTCGACCGTATATAGCGTAGAACGGAGACAGCGACGTTGTATCCGATACTTGGTTATTTGCAGCAAATTCTGCCAGTGGTAAAAATTTCTTCCAATCGTCTTGTAAATAACAGACGTACGCGCGGAGATCTTGCTCCGTAACCGCGTTAATTCTCTCTGTTTGGCCGTCGGTTTGGGGATGGAAGGCCGTACTCGTGGCAATTTCGATACCCATGCAATTTGCCAAGTGTTTCCAGAAATGGGCCACAAATCGCGGACCGCGGTCGGACACTACTGTGTCTGGCAGGCCGTGTAGTTTGAATACGTTTTCCAGGAAGAGTTGCGCGAAGCCTTCTGCGTCTATCGTGGAATGACAGGGCACTAAGTGCCGCTGTTTCGTTAGTCGGCAAACGATCGCACATATTGTGTCGAAGCCTTCTGATGTCGGTAGTCCAGTAACAAAGTCCACCGATATATTCTGCCAAGGGTGGTGCGGAACCGGTAGGGGCTTCAAGGTTCCATAGGGTGCGTGGCGGGTAGCCTTTGTTGTTTTACAGGTGTGGCAATTTCGGACGAATTGGTCCACATCTTTTCTCATCGAGGGCCAGTAATAATTCCTGGCGAGGAGTTCGAAAGTCTTCGCACGGCCCGGGTGTCCCATAGTGGGGGGGTCGTGGTGATCTTGCAGTAGTTTCAATCGTAGTTTATCCAGCGCGGGGACATAGAGGCAATCTCGGTAGTACAATCTGTTTTCCAACACGGAGCAATCGGCGAGCGATATGTCCTTACAGATTTGTGTGCCATCTTCCAGCATTCCCAACACTCGGTTGGGGAATGAATCTGTCTTGTAGCCCTCTGTGAACAGGAGGTCTACTTCGGAAGGTGCGAGTTTCATGGGCGGGGTCATGCATAGCTGAAAGTTCTGTGGCTTCAGAACAGCTTGCTGGTTCGCCAGTATGCGTTCGTCTCCCTCTTCCGGGAGGTCGGCGGCTCTTCTTGTCAGGGCGTCCGGTTTTCCTCCCAACGTTCCCGGTCAATAGGTGATCACAAAGTTAAACCGAGACAGGAACTCGGACCAGCGTGCTTGTCGTCTGTTCAGCAGCTTTGTCGTCATAAAGTATTGGAGATTTTTGTGATCCGTCAATACTTTTATAGGGAAAGCGGAGCCCTCTAAGTGGGGACGCCATTCCTCGAAACAACGAACTATCGCCAGTAGTTCTTTGTCGTAGATTTCGTAGTTACATTCTGCCGGGGAATGCTTCTTGGAATAAAATGCGACGGGGTGTAACACGTTATCGTCGTCGTATTGTGATAAGACTCCAGCAGACACATAGTCAGATGCGTCTGTTTCTACTACAATCGGTTTCTCGTAGTCGAAGTGCTTGAGAATAGGTGCTGATGTAAATGCGTCCTTCAGTCGGTCGAAGGCGCTCTGCTGATCTTTACCCCAGACAAAGGGGATTGCTTTACCATCTTTCTTTTTGGTCAGAGCCGTCAGCGGGGAGACCACTTTGGAGTAGTCTTTGATAAATCTTCGGTAGAAATTCGCGAAGCCTAGGAACTCTTGAACCTGTTTCAAATTGGTTGGTTCCTTCCAATCTCTCACTGTGGCTACTTTGGAATCCATCATGCGCGCGCCGTCGCGGCCGATGTTGTAGCCCAGGTACTGTACTTCTGCCTTAGCAAACTTACACTTCTCTGGCTTCAAGTGCAGTTTTTCTTGTTTGAGTGCTTCCAAGATCTTTCGGACGTGTGCGGTGTGATCGGACTTTGTTTCGGAGAATACGAGGATATCATCCAAGTATGCCGTACAAAACTGGTCTAGGTATGGTCTCAGGACATCATTTATAAATGCCTGGAAATCGGCAGGCGCGTTGGTGAGCCCGAAGGGCATCACTTTCGATTCAAACAGGCCGTACCGTGTGCGGAAGGCCGTCTTCCATTCTTCGCCCTCTGCCATTCTGATAAGGTTATAAGCGCTGCGGACATCAAGGGTCGTAAAGTATTGAGCCTTGGAAAGATTCATCATCGTTTCCTGTATCAATGGCAGCGGGTACCGGTTCTTCTCGGTACCTTCATTCAGTCTCCGGTAGTCGACACACAGGCGTAGGGATCCGTCTGATTTTTTCACGAATAATATCGGCGAGGCGGCTGGTGATTGGGAGCGTTGTATGAATCCTTTCTCCAAATTCTCATCGAGCCACGTTTTCAGCGTCTGCAACTCGTTGCGTGACAGCGAGTATAGCGGGCCAAAGGGGGGGACGAATCCCTCTTTCAGTGGGATCTTGTGGTCGTAGGGTCGGTGCGGGGGAAGTTCCTTCGCGTTGACCTCCTTGAATAAATCGAGGTAGTCATGATACTCTTCGGGGATCATGTCTTTCAGTTCGTCGTCCGTGAGGGGGGGCTTGTCTTGTAGGGCGACGGTGATCTCGTCCAACGATAGCGAGAACACTGTCAGGCTTTCGTCTTCTACCATTTCCTTGAAGTCGGAGATGGTTAGACTTGAGATCGCTATTGGGGTTTCTTCCGGGGGGTCGGGGGTCGAGTCTTCCAACTCCGGCAAGGGGTTTGTGTCGGGCTCGTGGACAGCGGGAGGGGTTCTCGAGTCCAGGACCTCAACACCGGTTGTGCTTACAGGCAACGGGGTGCAGTTCCTTAGGCAGTATTGGGAGTCGAAGCTTACAGTGTTGGAACTGAAGCTTATTGTTACATCGTGTTTCTTCAACCAGGGGATACCCAACACCACCGGGTAGTGACCCAGCTTGGTGACAAACATAGGAAGGGTTTCCGAGTGACCGTTGATGGTACACTCTACTTGGGCGAGGTGTGTCATCTTTCCTGAGGATATGGGGCGGCCGTCGATAACTTCGACCGTGCAGGCGGTGGATAGGGGGGTTAGGGGGAGTTTGTGATGGCGGGCGAAATTGCGGTCAACAAATGCGATACCAGTGGCGCCGCAGTCAACGAGCGCTACTGTTTTCACGGAGCGGTTATTGGAAAACAAGGAACAGGAGAGGACAAGGTGTTTGCATTCTAACTTTCCAGTAAAACTTGCGCCCGATAATAGCAATGTATCAGCAATAATATTCCCACCAGCGGCAGAGCCAGCCTCTTGCAGCTGGTTTATTCTTTTCCCGACACTTCTTCTTCAGCATCCACTAATTCCACGCTCGCCACTTTAACATTCGTCTTGGCGGGGCACGACGCAGCCATGTGGCCGAGGCCACCGCAGTAGAGGCAACGTCCTTCTGATAGGCGGGTCGCGCGCTCCTGTGCCGACAGTTTCTGACGGGGTCCCTGGGCCGGGGTCTGCTTGCTGGAGGAGGCGGTGGTGGCTTGGGTAGCGGGGGTGGGGCGACTGGTGGCGGGGGTGGCGGTGGTGGTGGTTTTAACTTGGCCGCGGTTGGTACGCAGCTTGCGGAGGTTTTCAAGTGCTCTTAATTGGGAGTCCAATTTTTGACACTGTTCGACGAATTCATGCATCGTGGTGGTGGGCGGGGCACCAACCAACTTCTCGTGTAGCTCGAGAGACAGGCCGTTACGCGGGGCATCCATGGTGGCGGCTTCGTCCCAGCCTAACTCTGCGACTAGGCGGGAGAACTCTGCATAGTAGTCCGAAAATTCGCGGTTGTTTTGTCGGAGATTTTGTAGTTTGAAACGAGCCGTTGCGCGCTCGTCCGGGTCTCCAAAGGTACGCTGTAAAATTTCAATGACGTCCTCGACGTCGTTGAGAGCCCAGCGGTTGCTATTTTCCTTGATATAAGGAAGAATCTGATCCAGGGCGTGTCCGCGGAGGCGGCCCATGGCGTAAGAAATCCGTTTATGGGGGGTCGGGAAACGTAGTTCGTCGCTCACTAACTTGATGCGGAGCAAGGAGACAGAGCGGCGGAGGTCCTCCCTGTTGGAGCCGTCGAAGGTTGGCGGATCCGAGATTTTGTCTCCGGTCACGCGGATGCCGGGGGAGGCGAGTAGCGCGTTGATGAGTTCACGCTGGCGGGTGAGCTCTTTCTCGTAGTAGTGGATTTCATTTGTATCGGCTTGTTCCTCCGGGGTTAGGAGGATCTCGGGGTTACGGGGGGGGGGGTCTTGGGATTGGTGCGATTATCGCGGGGGCGGGGGCTGCGGCTGCGGCTGTGGTAGGGGGTACGGCGGCTCGCGGTGCTGGTTCTGGGCCGTTCGGGTAAACCTGGACGGAGCCAGTCTGGATCACGACAGGGGGAATGGGGGCAGGGGTGGGAGCTTCCGGAGCGCGGGAGGCGACAGGGCTGGATACCCGAGTGCTGTTACGGGAGCCGGGGGTTTCCGCGAGGTCGTTTAAGAGATAACCCGTGGGGTGGTCCTGAGCGTCTAAGATGGATTGTGCGAGTTGTTTGGTAAAGGTGAGCGGTTCATGGCCGTCAGGGAACTGGGTCATGGCGGCGGCGTTCACAATTTGTTGCCAGTGTCCTTCGTCAATAAGTTTAATATGCATTCTGGCGGGCTCTGAGGATTGGCTTGAGTCTGATGGTGCGCCGGATGTGCTCCTGATAAGTGTAGTCCTGGAGTTGCCAGCGGACCACAAGGTAGCAGTTATTTTCCGCTCGTCGGATGGTTCTTCGCACTGCGCCAGCGAATCTGTCGGGGATCCCAAAGGTTTCGTGTAAGGTGTGCGTTTCAAGAGCTTGGTTTAGTGCGTAGGTCCAGGCAGAACCGGTGCGGTTCATGCGTGTCGGTTGAATAGTTAATCGATCGAACGTAATGTCAGGGACACGAGAACGGACGTTCAAGGGACACACTGAACACTACCGGCAAGAGGGACTAGGCAGGTTCCGGGACGGGGAACGGCAGGACAAGGACCGAAGTGCTCGTCAGACGGACGGCACAGTAAACAGGGACAGGGACAAGGACAAGAGTGACGTAGGACTTAGGAGAAGAAATCTTATATTAGGAGTAAGGAGAAGACACAAGACGTTCGATGGAGAATCTCGACAACGGGGAGGCAAGCCTCCTTATGTACAAAGGGGCGGCCAGCACTCTTGCTGGGCCGTCATACAATCATCGCTACATGAGCTTCCGTTCTCCATTAATTCCCCTGCGACGCCACAGCTCTCCAGCTCGTGGTACGTCATCCATCATCAATCATTCTCTCAGTCACAATGGCACGGCACACATAACAACACTAACAACACAACGGCAACACAACACGACAAGAAAATGGCACGATGTCAATCAACAACCACGACAACATGATGACGCAACACAACGGCCCGTCAGCCGTGTGCCGTGACATAGCCGACCTTCCTCATGATGGATCTACTCCTAGTTTGGATGGAAGAGATGGAAAAGTTGATGAAGTTGATGGAAACTTCGCTGGACAGCCCTTCCAGAGCGTGGTCTTGGCAGGATCACCGGTTCCTTCGGCTTCAAGACAGCAGCAACAGGCGACAACTGAACACAGCCGGTTCAGAACCTACCGTCGCTTCTTCGTATCTGCAATTAACGAGGCAGTTGCAGTTGATGACGACTATGACACCCTAGATCAACTGTTTGAAAACAACCACGCGGGACTCACTGGAGCCAACTTCCTGGGGATACAACAGAAACACCGGGATACACAGCGACGCTTCAATACCCTCGATGACACCATACGCAACAACAGCGACGAGATGCGCCACAGATTCGACGGCATGATGACGAACTTCGACATTCTGACCGGCGAAAACACGAAGCTGCGCGCAGCATATGACTCTACACAGGCAGAAACAGCAGCTCTCAAGGCTGCTGTGGACGCCCTGACGAAGAAAATCGACGAACAGCAACAAGTCATTTCGGCTCCCCCCTCACCGAACCTCACGGCCTCTTCCTCAGCGATGGAAGAGATGACTATGCAGCTCTCCGTCGTCCAACATGACATTCAGGACGTCCTGGACGCTGTTCGCAACCCTCCTGGCAAGAGAAAGCGAAGGGGAAGCGACCAGAACACCGAACCCACCTCACCGACAAACAGACGACCGGTGAACCACAAACGGAGAACGGCATCACCGGTGCGAAGCCTGATGCACTCAAAACATGCGACTACCGCCGCCCAGGACAAGCTTGATGCCCTCAAGCCTATGTCCCCCCTACCTCTCCTCGCGATCACGTTGACCGAAGCGACACCGGAACCTCACCCTGACAGTCCATCATCACAGTGGACAGCACACGGCAACGGCGACCCCCCCCCTGCATTCTCAACAACGAGCACCGAAACCCCCGGTTTTCTCATTGGATTCGGATTCGCAGCACTCTGTTACGTTATTCTCTGAATTTTCAAGGAATTCTACGTTGTTTTTGTTGACTTTTGTCGCAAAATCAGAGTTTTCACGAGTTTTGGCTTACCCCACCTCACGAAATGTCGCCAAAACAACGACAGAACAACGCCCAACGATCGAAACGGTCCGGAAACGCGTATAATGTTCTAGCCGACCTTCCTCATGATGGATCTAATCCTACTTTCGATGGAAGAGATGGAAAAGTTGATGAAGTTGATGGAAACTCCCCTGGAACACCCTTCCAGAGCGTGGTCTTGGCAGGATCACCAGTTCCTTCGGCTTCAACACACCAGCAACAAGCGACAACTGACCAAAGCCGGTTCAGTACATACCGTCGCAATATTGTATCTGCCATTAATCAGGCAGCCCTGGTTGATGACAATTATGCCTCCCTTGAGCAACTGTTTTATAACAGCTACCCCGAAGTCACTGGAGCCAGCTTCCTGGGGATACAACAGATCCACCAGGACACACAGCGACGCTTCAATACCCTCGATGAATCCATCCGCAACAACAGCGATGCGATACACAGCAGATTCGACGTCATGATGACGAAATTCAACGATCTGCTCACAAGGAGGAGAGAAGGATGTTGTGAGGTGGATAGGCCTGTATTTAGATAGGAAACTTAACTTTAGAAGACATGTAGCTAGACGAGTAACCGCCGCGCAAAGAACTCTGAACGCACTGTGTAGGTTAGCACGGTACGAAACAGGTCTGTCCCCCGCTGCTACAAGACTAATCTACCAGGCGTGTGTCCAGTCGAGAGCAGACTACGGCGCAGAGATATGGTGGAACCAACAAAAAGACCTTGCCCGCACCCTCCAGAATCAACAGAACACCGCCCTCCGCAGGATTCTCAATGCCTTCACCTCTACTCCGATCCTGGCACTCCACAATGAATCCGCACTCCCCCCCGTCACAATACGTCTTGACAACCGCCAGCGGAAATACGCCCTGCGCACCCTCACCTTACCCGCTTCGCACCCCATCATCACACGCTGCCCTGTCTCGTTTCCCGCCCCGAGTATCGATGATGCCTCCATCAACCCGGACACCGAGTACGACCACCCGTGGCACGTCCCAGGACAAGCCCCGTCCCGCCTCCTGCACGTCATCAGCACCCTCTCCCCGTGGGTCCAACCAAACGCCGAAATCGAGGACACCTCCCAAAACATCCCCGACGACGACCTCGCCCCTACATTAACGATCGACATCTCCTCCTCCCCGAAGGCTGACGCTGCCGACGACCACCTCCTCCTCCTCCACGCCCTTCGCCAACAATCGGATACTATCCTACTGTACACGGACGGCTCTCAACTTGACGGCATAACAGGCGCAGGATACACCATCCCCCACGGGCTGCCACGACCTGTCAACTCCATAGTGCCCATGGGCGACAGAACAGAAGTCTTCGACGTGGAAGTCATGGCCATCCACGAAGGACTCCGGACATGCCTGACACATGTTCGACGCAACGACCTATACGACAAACACATCCACGTTTTTACCGACAACCAGGCCGCGATACGTCGAGCCTCTCACCTCCGTCGAGGCCCCGGCCAGGAGCTCGCCTGGGCCATCCACAACACCGCTCACGACCTTCACACTTACGGTACCTCAATTACCATCCACTGGGTCCCAGGACACACCAGCGTCCCCGGAAACGAAGCCGCCGACGAACTGGCCCGACAGGCGACAACAGTACCGCCACGCCGACAAATACCGATATCCCTCACTTGGCTGCGCCGCCGCGCTCGAGAAAGGTACACCGAAGACTGGGCCACTTGGTTCACCTCTTTCCCCCGACCGCGCACGTACGCCGCCACACACCGCCGCAAAATGGACACTGCGTACACCGAAAACCCCCGCTGGATATCAACTGCAATCCTGGGTCTTCGCACCGGCCACGGGTACTTCCTCGACTGCTTGGCCCACCCTCCATCCGACGAATACCCCTCCCGCAGCTGCAGCTGCCCAATCCATCCACCGCAGACGCCTCGACACCTCCTCCTGAGCTGCCCCGAATTCCAGGCCGCTCGCTCCACACTCAGGAAGGACCTCAAACTCAGACAACGCTCCCGGATCAACCTAAACACCATTCTGGACACCCCCTCCGGCACCAAGGCTCTTTCCACCTTTATCTCTGCAACCAAGGTTGCTACCTCGACCTGGGCACACTCCCGGCTAGAGAAGCCTCGCAGAAGGGGATAGACCCCTACCGCTGACTACACTGACCACAGTACCTTGGGAACTTCCGCGCGCGCTGATTTTGCAGTGCTTTCTTACTTAGGACTTCTGTTTTGTAAAAAAAAAAAAAAAAAAAAAAGGGGACAAGTAAAGGGGGAAGGTAGAAGAGGGATAGGCGGAGAGAAAGGGAATGGGCACGCGGTGACGGGATCGGGCTGGGGTCGTTGCTTGGGTCTGCTTGGGGTTCGGGTGTTTTGAGTTTTCTTTTCTTTGTCTTTCAATTGTTTGTCTTACGGGTTGGAGTTGTTTTACGGTACGGCGGGTGAGAAGGGCACGGATGGTGGAATGGTGCACGGGAAAGGAGATGACGGGGACAGCAGGCGAGATAGGGCAGACGAGTTTCTTTTGTACTTTCCTTTGTTTGGGTGCGACAATGTTTTTCTTATGTTCGAAGGGCGGGAGGAGTGCGAGGAGTTGCGAAAGGAGAGAGAGGGGTGCGGGGAAGGGGCAGAGGAGGACGACGGGAGTTTTGTTTTTCTTTTGTACGCGGAGGAAACAAAGGCGGTAAAATGGCTAAACATGGGACGGGGAAGGGAGGAGGAAAGGGAGGAGCCCGGCGAGGCGGCCTCTGTGCAAGCAGGGCACTTGGAACATCAGACGCGCTTGGACAAGAAACCCCCGTAGTATACAGTGGGGACAGACCCCACAACCACAACGATCAAGAGGAGGAGACTGGTAGAGGTGGAGACTGGGTTTTTGCTTTTACATTTCTTTCTTCTTCTCTTTTGTATGTATCTGTCCCTGGTCATAACCTTCGGGTTGCAAACAAGTAATGAGAGAACAAACAAACAAACATTAACGATCTGCTCGGCGAAAACACGAAGCTGCGCGCGGCATACGACTCTACGCAGGCAGAAACAGCAGCTCGCAAGGCTGCTGTGGACGCCCTGACGAAGAAAATCGACGAACAGCAACAAGTCATTTCGGCGCCCCCCTCACCGAACCTCACGGCCTCTTCCTCAGCGATGGAAGAGATGACTATGCAACTGTCCGTCGTCCAACATGACATTCAGGATGTCCTGGACGCTGTTCGCAACCCTCCTCGCAAGAGAAAGCGAAGGGGAAGCGACCAGAACACCGAACCCACCTCACCGACAAACAGAAGACCGGTGAACCACACAGCAACCGCTGACCCCCCCCTGCATTTGCGACAACAACAACAATTTCCCCGATTTTCGAATGGGCAATCGATTTCTTACCTCGGAATTACCCCGAATCTCGATTTTCGGAACCCAGCTACCGTTTACCGTTGAGATTCAGCGGAAAAACGCGATTCTGGGACCTCCGGGCCGGATTCCGGGCACTTTCATCAACGCCGCTCCACCACCTGCCCCCCAATCATCAAACCGACCTTATTTTCGGTTTCGGCATACCGAAATCCCCCCCCCCCCCCCAAATCCCCCCCCCACCAGCAGCACTGGTTGTGGTGATACCCCAAATTTCCCCCCCTCCGGACCCCTTTCCTCGCGAAAAATTTGCGTGCTCGCTTAGCAAGAGCCTCCTCACGTGACTCTTCGCCATCGCTTACCGTACCACCGGTTAAGCGATGGACGCTAACGCACCCATCCCCGCCACGCCCTCGCGTATGCAGGTACCCGAGAATATTTTTAGCCACGACGAGCTTTCCCGAGTCAACGCCCCGCACGCTGGCTCCTCCGCCATCGCGACCTCTAAGAAATCAACGACCGCCTCCGGAAAAGTCACCAAACCCCCCACCAAAAAATCCGCCTCTAGACGTGACCTCGACCTCCTCCGCAAAAATGTTACCCGACCGAAAACAAACACCCACGTGAACCTCGATGGGACCCCCGTCGAAACAATGCCGACCGCTATGGACACCGACAGCTGCCCCGACACCGACTCCGAATCCGACTGTGACCTAAACCTCAATGACAGCCAACACGCAATAACTGCTTCCGACGTCAACCCCAACCCCCAGCCTCAGCCCGACAACAACCTCCTCTCAGCCATCGCCGCTATGATTTCGAAAAACACCAACGACGCGCTCCGACCTATTGTCCATTCCATCGACACCATCAACAAAAGACTCGACAAAATCACAAAACCCAGCCCGCCCCCTCCGACACAGCCCCAACGTCAACCCCACCCCGAACAAACGACCACCGCCAACTCACCCCACGACGACCTCCAATACTGGAAAGAACGATGCCGTCTCCTGGAAAACGCCCTTCGCCACCACAACATCGCCATACCGACCTCCACCACTACTCGCCGCCACAACCGCCCCACGACCACTCACCAGCCGTGGACCTCCGGCACAACCGTCGCTGACCTCTCCTTCCCCGCCCACGCCCCCAAAAGCAACCCCCCCGCAAAACCGCACCCCCGACGCCAACGCACCCCCCCCCAGTCCATCATGATACCCATCCCACACCCTGCGGAAATCGACGTCAATACCAAAGCCCAACTGGGAAGGGCGATCAACGCTGCACTCACCCAGACGCAGGCGCCGCCTCACATGGCTGTCGCCACGATCAGACAAGCCTCATCAGGAAACCTCATCGTGACCATGACAGACGGCACCACTGAATCCGAGCTGACCAAGAACCTAGGGACCATACACACAGCGACGCGACAGGTCAACACCTCCATCGCCGCACCCCGCCTGAACGAGCGGTGGTATAAGCTCGCAGTTCATGGAATCCCCACGAGCCAATACCCCGACTCCCCCGACGGAATGCGCCTCCTCCAAGAGGAGATCGAACGCAGCAACGGACATGTCACCCTGGCGCAACCCCCCCGATATATGACGACCGCGGAGAAACGTGTGGGCAAGGAAGCGTCCAGTGTGGTTATTGCGGTACGTACCGCCGAAGAGCTCGCACTCCTGAAGCGCAAACGAGTCATGGTACTCTTCGAGCCCCGAAGAGTCACCGAGTACCACTCTGCCCGACGGACCGACCAGTGTCGGCGCTGCTTGCTCTTTGGCCACCACTACACCAACTGCACTGGACCGCAAGGCCCCACCTGCGGCATCTGCGGCCAGAACCACCCCACGGACGACCACGCCTGCAACGACTGCCCCCAACGCAAAGGTAAGAGTTGTGAGCACACTAGATACCATTGCAAAAACTGCGCGGACGCCAACCTCCCCGACCTCGACCACCCAGGCTTCAGCAAGCAGTGCCCCGTACGCATCCGCATATTCAAAGAAGCCTGGACAGCGTCACAAAACCCCGCCGCCGCCCCACCCAACCCAGCCGACAGAGACACTGAGATGAACGCCCATGTCTAGCTACAACAGACTGGCAGCAACCATACGGATCGTCTCCCACAACGTGAACCGACAACGATCAGCACTCGATGCGCTGCTGAATAGCGCACACAGCACAGCCGATATAATCCTAATACAAGAAATTCACATAACCGACATAACATACGCCACCACACACCCATCTTTCACACTGGTCTTGCCACCGCGTGGAGATAGAACCACCAACAGAACAGCCGCCTATGTGACCAGGACAAACCCATACCTCAGGGTTTCTCAACGCACCGATATATGCGCGGATCCTGACCTCCAGGTCCTCGAGGTAGGCACTGACTTAATTCCTTCTTTCTTTCTTTTTAATATATACAACGAAAAACACCCCGAAAGCAATATTTATACCATCCCGAGAGCCCTCATCCCCCTCCCCCTCCCCCGCAGGTGCATCATCACAGGTGACCTCAACGCTCACCATGCCCTGTGGAACTCCTCCACACGTACCCCCACCCGCGCCACCGAAATAGTTGACCTCATCGAACAACGAGACTGGACCCTCGTGTCCGTCCCTGACATTCCCACCTACTACTACAACCAAGGCCGCAGTTCTTCCGTCCTCGACCTGACCCTAGCATCGCCCCACATGGCAGAGGAAACAATCAACTGGGCAATTGACGACGACAACGCTACGGGATCTGACCATGAAGTCATACGTTTCGAAGTGCACACAACCCACCCGGACGCTGAAACAACCCCCCCAACAAACCGACTGAACTGGAAAAAGACGGACTGGGAACTCTTCGCCGAAACCCTCCGTGCCTCGTGCTTAGCCCTCACACCGTCATGGACACAATACCGCAACCACCCTACCACAGACAACCTCCATGCGTGGGCGGAGTCAATGCGTGATGCCATCCTTAATGCCGCAACTACGTCCACCCCCGTACTACAAGTGACCCCGCAATCGAAAAGATGGTGGACCGCAGAAGTCACCGAGGCAAGGAAAAAGATGACCAAAGCAAGACGTAAGTGGAAACGCAAACGTGACGATAGATCCCACCTAAACTACAAACAACACCGAAACGAATACCACAGAACCATTCGAACGGCGAAAGATGCAAAGTGGAAGGAATATCTTTCCCAAGCCGAAGGACCCGATGTGTGGCAGGCGTTTAGGTACACCAACCCTCGGCGTGCTCAGCTAACTCCAAACCTCCGCGCAATGATAAACGGCCAAGAAACAATCTGCAGCTCCTTCGACGCAAAGGTAGAGGCCTTCCAAAAGTTGTTTCCCCCGCCGCCGCCACCACCGCCTCCGTCCGTCCTCCCCCCGCGCCGTGAGTTGCAGTGGACAACCTTTACACCGACAGAGGTAGAAACAGCGATATTCTCCTCCTCGCCGAAGAAGGCGCCCGGACCCGATGGGCTCACATTCGCCTGCCTACGCCAAGCATACCTCGCCATCCCCGAACACATGAACAACCTCTACGCCACATTAGGGACGGTAGGCTACCATCCGCGATGCTGGCGCCAGGCCACCACAGTCATTATCGCCAAACCCAACAAGCCGGATTACAGCAATCCAAAGGCATACCGTCCGATTGCGCTCCTAAACTGCCTTGGGAAGACCCTCGAAAAACTAATGGCCACTCGCCTAGGCACGATGGCAGACTCTCACGACTTACTACATAGAGACCAAATAGGTGGACGCCCGCAGAGATCAGCAATTGACGCGGCGATGGCGCTGGTGCACGACGTCGAGATTGGGAAATCTCACGGAATGCTAACCTCTGCCCTCTTCCTCGATGTTCGTGGAGCGTTCGACAATGTCTCTGCTGACCGCCTCCAACAAACATTACGACAGCTTGGGTGCCCGCGACCAGTAGTATCGTGGTGCCAGTCTTTCCTCGCAGATCGCACGATCGCTCTAGCGTTCGATGGGCGAACTGACACGCAACGCCCAGTGCAAACAGGCATCCCACAAGGTTCCCCTGCATCCCCCATACTTTTCTTATTATACCTCCGCCCATTATTCGACGAACTAGCACAGGTACACCCGTACGCCTGGACACCTAGCTACATTGACGACGTAGCGATCGTCGTCCAGGGACGCACCAGAAAAGCGAACGCCCGCGCACTTGAGAACATCACGACGACAGCCTTTCGGTGGGCCGACGCAAACGCCGTTGCATTTGACGATGCCAAGTCAGAGCTCCTGCATTTCCACTGGGCACGCACCGATAGCACCACTGAGGAGGAAAAAGTTAAGTTACCAAACGGTACAGTTATCACACCGGGAACACAAGGAGGAGAGAAGGATGTTGTGAGGTGGATAGGCCTGTATTTAGATAGGAAACTTAACTTTAGAAAACATGTAGCTAGACGAGTAACCGCCGCGCAAAGAACTCTGAACGCACTGTGTAGGTTAGCACGGTACGAAACAGGTCTGTCCCCCGCTGCTACAAGACTAATCTACCAGGCGTGTGTCCAGTCGAGAGCAGACTACGGCGCAGAGATATGGTGGAACCAACAGAAAGACCTTGCCCGCACCCTCCAGAATCAACAGAACACCGCCCTCCGCAGGATTCTCAACGCTTTCACCTCTACTCCGATCCTGGCCCTCCACAATGAATCCGCACTCCCCCCCGTCACAATACGTCTTGACAACCGCCAGCGGAAATACGCCCTGCGCACCCTCACTCTACCCGCTTCACATCCTATCATCACACGCTGCCCCGTCTCGTTTCCCGCCCCGAGTATCGAGGATGCCTCCATCAACCCGGACACCGAGTACGACCACCCGTGGCACGTCCCAGGACAAGCCCCGTCCCGCCTCCTGCACGTCATCAGCACCCTCTCCCCGTGGGTCCAACCAAACGCCGAAATCGAGGACACCTCCCAAAACATCCCCGACGATGACCTCGCCCCTACATTAACGATCGACATCTCCTCCTCCCCGAAGGCTGACGCTGCCGACGACCACCTCCTCCTCCTCCACGCCCTTCGCCAACGATCGGATACTATCCTACTGTACACGGACGGATCTCAACTTCACGGCATAACAGGCGCAGGATACACCATCCCCCACGGGCTGCCACGACCTGTAGACTCCATAGTGCCCATGGGCGACAGAACAGAAGTCTTCGACGCGGAAGTTATGGCCATCCACGAAGGACTCCGGACATTCCTGACACATATTCGACGCAACGACCTATACGACAAACACATCCACGTTTTTACCGACAACCAGGCCGCGATACATCGAGCCTCTCACCTCCGTCGAGGCCCCGGCCAGGAGCTCGCCTGGGCCATCCACAACACCGCTCACGACCTTCACGCTTACGGTACCTCAATTACCATCCACTGGGTCCCAGGACACACTAGCGTCCCCGGAAACGAAGCCGCCGACGAACTGGCCCGACAGGCGACAACAGTACCGCCACGCCGACGAATACCGATATCCCTCACTTGGCTGCGCCGCCGCGCTCGAGAGAAGTACACTGAAGACTGGGCTACCTGGTTCACCTCTTCCCCCCGACCGCGCACGTACACCGCCACACACCGCACCTCGACGCACACCACACCGGAAAATCGACCCCCCCCCCTGCCTTTTCGACAACCACCCGGAAATCTCTAGATTTTCGAGCGGAATCCTAATCGGCACACCCGAATTCCCCTATCGCAGCGGTTTCAGACCAGGCCCGCTCTTTTTCGTCGTGTTACACGGTGGAGAAGAGTTTTCAACGGCCCCTGAAGCAGCCAGCGACACGGACAACCACCCCCCCCCCACAACCACCACACAAATCATCAATTTTCCACCGGAATCACCATCATACCCCCCGATACTCATCAACCCGAGCTCCCGATGGCTCCTCGAACCTCCGCGGCGAAGAAACACCCGCTCCCCCCCGACAAACCCCCCATACGCGACCTCGCGCTGAGCCGCCACGCTAGCGCAGAGCCTCATCTCATGCAGGTACACCACGACGAGATGCACCTCGATGACGATGACGTCAGCGATAGCGACGACGCGTCCTCCTACGACAACGCACGCGACCGCACCCCGTCCCCCACCCCCCGCAATGCTGCCCCCGCCATCACCTCCCCAGCAACCCAACGAATCTTCCGCTCCGACCCAATCACCCAAAAGCAGGACGACCCGTTTCTCCCCCAAAAACGCCACGCAACATCCACAGCGCACTCCCACCCCACCAACGCCGACCACGACAATTACCGACGCAGCATCAAGAAACTTCTGAACAACGTCCCCGTTACGACCGCCCCCGACAACGCCACCCCCCCCGCCGACAATAACCCCAAAGCCGACAACGACTCCAACCGCGTCCTGAGCGCCCTCGCCACCTACGCCGACCTCGCCCGCCACAATGACAAAATCACAAACGACCGCATCACGAAACTCTACCAAATCCTCGACCGCGACAGAACGATGACCCGTGACACAAACAACATGCTCAAACGAATCGCCCCCATTCTCTGCCCCGAATACGTCCCCTCGACCACCGCCCCCTCCCCCGAAAATGCCCTCACTGCCCCCGCCGACGACTCAAAGGACTACTGGAAGCAACGCTGCCTCGCTGCTGAGGCAGAACTCGCCAAACACAGCCTCCCCGTGCCCTCCCCGCCGCAGCAAGCCGACCCCCGCGACAATCTGGAACGGGAACTCCCCCCGCGAACTCTTCCCCAACGCCCAACCCACCCCCGCACGCCCCAAACCAACCACTGCCAACACGAAAAAGACCCCCGCCAAAAGACCCGCCCCACCCTCGCCCACAGAACATCATCATCCCCTGCCCAGACCCTCACACTCTCAGTGACAACGCCAAGATCATGATCGGTATGAAGGTAAACGAAGCGTTGCGCCGCGCAAAGTACCCGACAACATCTCCATCCTGACGGTGAGGAAAAAACATGTCTGGCAACCTCCTCCTCACCCCATCCCCCGCCACCCCAATCAATGACCTCCTCCCCCACCTCCCCATCATCCACGAAGCAGCCCGCTCCGTTCCACGCCTCCCTCCTGCCCCCTAAACTGAATGAAAAGTGGTACAAACTTGCGGTGCACGGTATCCCGATGGACGTCTTCCCAGACACCACTGAGGGCATGGAACTCCTCCAGCAAGAGATCGAGCGTAACCACCCCTGTGAAACTAGCCCAGAGACCACGATACATCTCGCACCCCGACAAGAGAGAAGGTAAGACCGCATCCAGCGTGATGGTGGCAGTACGATCCGCAGACTGACTACCAATCCCTGAAACGGTCGAAAATAGTGGTACTTATACGAACACAAAGAGTGACCGAATTTCCACACCTCCCGATCCACCGACCTCTGTCGCAAGTGCCTTAAACATGGTCCACCACCACGCCACATGCCACTCCACTGGCGGCCCAACCTGCGCGATGTGTGCAGGCGCACACTCCACTGACAACCACACCTGTGTAGACTGCCCTTCCTAAACGTGGTCGAAGCTGTATCCACACCGTATACAGATGCACGAACTGCAAGGAAGCAGGAAACCCCGACTCCTCGCACCCCGCCTACAGCGCCCGATGCCCGGTCAGACAAGGCCATCGTTCACGAAGCATGGCAAAGAGCCCGCACCGCCCCCCCTCTCACCTGACGCCGACCCCACCGACGACACCAACATGACCGCTGATGCATAATTACGCATATACAGCGGCGACCCTCCGCATTGTGTCCCACAACACAAACCGCAGCACCACCGCCCTAAACACCCTCCTGAACACAGCAGGGAAAACCGCAGACATCATTCTGGTGCAAGAAGCCCAGATAAAAGACCCCCGGTATGCTACCACCCACCCCGACTTCACCCTCATCCTCCCTCCCATTGGCAATCGTCCAGTAATACGGACCGCCGCCTACGTCTCCCGCCTCAACCCACACATCCGCGTCACTCCACGACCGGATGTCAGCGGAGACCCGGACCTTCAAGTCCTCGAGGTTCAGACTGACCTCATCCCTTCCCTATTCATTCTAAACATCTACAACGAGTACGACCCCATACCACAACTCCACACTATCCCCCGTACTCTCGCCCCCCTCCCCCCTCCCACCCAGATGCATTATCACTGGCGACCTAAACGCACACCACCCCTTATGGAATTCAGGAGTGAGGCACCAAGCCCGGGCCGATGAACTCGTCAAACTAATAGAAGATCACGGCTGGCACCTGGTGAACGTCCCGGACGTGCCCACTTATCACTACCGCACAGGCACGGCTCCTCCGTCCTCGATCTTATGCTCGCCGCTCCAGCGGTGGCCCGAGAGGTCACAAACTGGGCCTATAGACGAGGATAACGCCACGGGGTCAGATCACGAAGTCATATGCTTCCAGATCGAATCCCTCCACCCCGACATAGAACAGGCCCCAACCAAGAAACGTCTTAACTGGAAAAAAACGGACTGGGAAACATTCGCCAGCACCCTGCTCCGCCTGTCCACCACCAACAAGCCCCGGTGGACGTACCTCAGCCAAAACCCCACCCACGAAAACCTAGACGAATGGGCACAAACGCTCCGACAACACATACTACAAGCTGTCGAACAATCAACACCCCCCATGACGCCAACCCCACGGTCGAAGAGGTGGTGGACCGCGGAACTCGACGACACACGCAGAGCGATGTCCCAAGCTCGCCGCCGTTGGAAGCGAACCCGCCTACCCGAACACCATGAGGAATTCAAGACCCTCCGCAACACACATTTCAGACGAATAAGACATGCGAAGGATACTCTATGGAAGGCATACCTTGCACAAGCGGAAGGCGCAGACGTCTGGGCGGCTTTCAAGTACACTAACCCCCGCAAAGCCCAACTCACGCCCCCCATAAAAATGACAGTGAACGGTGAGGACCGCCTATGCACAGACTTCCAAGCAAAATAGAAGCCTTCCAAGCGCTCTTCCCTCCCCCCCCCCCCCCCTCACCCCCCACCAGAAACACCCCCTCGAGACCCCCGATCCCATGGGAAACATTCACCCCCGCGGAGATCTCCCACGCTATCTTCTCCTCCTCCCCCAAGAAAGCCCCAGGGCCTGACGGCATAACATTCGCATGCCTCCGCAAGACATACGAAGCTATACCCGAACAAATCAACCTGCTCTACGCCACCCTCGGTAAGGTAGGCTACCACCCCAGGGCCTGGCGGGAAGCAACGACTGTAGTAATACCAAAACCGAACAAGCCGGACTACAGCTCAGTCAAGGCATACAGACCTATAGCTCTACTAAACTGCTTGGGTAAAATCTTAGAAAAATTGATGGCAACACGTCTAGGACAGATGGCGGAATCCCATGACCTGCTACACACTGACCAGATAGGCGGACGCCCAAAACGCTCGGCTATCGACGCCGCCATGGCACTAACACATGACATCGAAACCAACGATAAGCTCAAACTGGTGACGTCAGCCCTCTTTCTGGACGTCCGCGGCGCCTTCGACAATGTCTCCGCTGCCCGCCTCCTCCACACGATGCGCAACCTTGGATGCCCAGAACAAGTAACCTCATGGGGCACATCCTTCTTAACCGACCGCACCACCGCCCTCTCCTTCGACGGCAACACCGACGTACAACGCCCCATCACGACAGGCATCCCCCAAGGCTCCCCGGCGTCCCCTATACTATTCCTCCTCTACCTCCGCCCACTCTTCGACACCCTAACCTCAACACACCCCACCGTGTGGGCCCCGAGCTACATCGATGACGTTGCGTTAGTCGCCCACGGCCACACAAGAGAAGGCAACGCAAGAGTCCTCGAGAAAGTCGCCCGCACCGCATTCACATGGGCCCAAGAAAACGCAGTGGCCTTTGACGATTCCAAATCAGAATTGCTCCACTTCCACCGATCCCGCAAAGATACCCACGACGACCCTGTGAAAGTCACACTCCCCAACGGCACGATCGTCACACCCGGAACCCAAGGAGGACCGAAAGACGTTGTCCGGTGGATAGGCATATTTTTCGACCGCAAACTGAACTTCTCCCATCATGTAAAAAACAAACTAACCGCCGCCTCCAGATCCCTCAACGCCCTCTGCAGCCTCGTACGTCATGAAACAGGTCTGTCTCCTTCAGCTACCCGCTCACTCTACATAGCATGTGTCACTTCTAGGTCCGACTTCGGAGCTGAGATCTGGTGGACCGGACAAAAGACCCTGGCCCGTAAACTACAAACCCAACAAAACATAGCCCTCCGACGAATCCTAAACGCCTTCCGATCGACACCCATTATCGCCCTACACAACGAAGCCGCAATCCCCCCGGTCCTGGTACGCTTAAATCACAAGAGAAGGAAGTACACCCTCCGCCTCCTCACCCTCCCCCCCTCACACCCCGTTACCAAACGCTGCCCCTCCTCCTTCCCCATCCCCAACCACTTCGCCACCACCATACGCACGACACACGAATACGACCACACTTGGCAAACCCCGACACGCCCCGCCCTCCCGGCTAGTAAATCACCTCTCCTCCCTAGCCGCCTGGATCTCCCCCACCTCAACTGTTGAAGACACAGCACACCCAACGTCATCCCCATGGGACCCCGCCCCGTCACCATTGACATAAGCCCGTCCCCAAAGGATGACGCTGCCATCGAACACATCACCCTCCTCCAGAACCTCCGAGACAACGACCATAACATCATTGCCTACACCGATGGATCTCAACTCGACAGCAACACCGGCGCCGGATACTACATTCCCCAGGGACTGCCGCGAGAAATCCGAGCCATCGTGCCCATGGGGTCCACCTCCGAGGTGTTCGACGCTGAGCTGCGAGCCATCCTCGAATGCGTAGAAACCTGCCACAAGTACATACGCCTCCACCACCTACCCCACCGCTCCATCCACATCTTCACCGACAACCAGTCCGCAATCCTCCGCTCCTCCCGCCTATCCCGCGGTCCAGGACAAGAACTGGCATTCGCCATCAAAGACGTCGCCCTGAAACTCAACGCACTCAATGCCCAGGTGACCATCAATTGGGTCCCAGGCCACACAGACATCCCCGGGAACGACGAAGCAGACCGCCTGGCCAAACTGGCGGCGACAACCCCACCAACAACGACCCTCCCTACCTCCCTCTCGTGGATACGCCGTCAGGTTCACAACCAATTCGTCACTGACTGGACGGAGTGGTACACATCTGCCCCGAAGCCGAAAACCTACAACGCCCCACACAAGCGGAAACTCGACACCGCATACACAACCCTCCCCCGAAAAACAGCTACAGCCATCCTCGGACTACGCACTGGACACGGATACTTCCTGGACTGCCTCGCACACCCCCCCACTGCCCAATACCCCACCCGATCTTGCACATGCCCCCTTCACCCCCCCCAAACCCCCAAGCACCTCTTTCTCGCGTGCCCACAGTACCAGGACCAAAGGGATACCCTCCGACGAACACTGAAACTCCCCCGACACCGCCGCCTCACGATACAAACGATCCTACACACCGAACCAGGAACCAAAGCCCTCTCCGCCATGATCTCAGCGACGAAAGTCGCGACCGCCGAATGGGCACATTCTAAGTTAAGTCGCAACCCCGCTGCGGGAGACACTCCCATTTCATTGACCACAGGCTGGGGAACGTTGCTGGACGAGGATGACGAACATGCCCCAACCTAATAATAATAATAAAAAAAAAAAAAAATAAAAAAAAAAAAAAAAAAAAAAGGGGGGACAGCGAGCGCAGGAGGCGATAAGGGGAGGGGAAGAACGAGCAGGAGCTGCGAGAAGAAGGGGGGGCGCGACGGCCCAGAGGAGAAGGGAGGAGAGGGGACGGAAGAGCGGGAAACAGAGGGGAAAGGAGGGGAGAGAGAAGGGGCCGGAGAGAGGGAGGGACGACAGGAGACAGTGGGGAGAGGAGGAGAGAGGAAAGGCGACGGGGACCGCGGAGGAGAGAGGAGCGAAGAGAAACGCGAGTGAGAGGTGGTGACGCGGAACGACGGAAAAGGAGCGGAAACGGGGACGGTGAGGAGTCAGAGGAGGGGTACGGGGATGAACAGAGGGAGGATAGCGCACGGGGAAGGAAGGGAGGTGAGAGGGGAAGGCGAAGGAGACGTCACACTCGTTTAGGTTTTGCTTTTGAGTATGTTTTTCGATTCTGTTATTCTTGCTTGGTGTTTCGGCCTCATGCAGGCTTGTCTGTATGTTTGTTTGTTGTTTGTTTTTGGCACTTTTGAATACGCGGAGGAAACAAAGGCGGGAAAACAGTTAAAAACGGGAGGGGAAGGGAGGAGGACAGGGGGGAACGACCCGGCGAGGTGGCCCCCGAGCGAACAGGGCTCTTGGAACCGAAGACGCGAGAAGGATTATACCACAGAGGGAACATCAGGGATACTACGACCCTGCCACCAAAGACCGCTCTGGGGCGCATCCCAGTGAGCAACCGGAGTAACATCTGGAAACTCAAGTATGTACATTACAAAGAGTAGCCTCCGCCATAACCTTACGGTTGCATGCGAGTATGAGGAAATAAATAAATAAATAAATTGCAGATGGACCCCGAGAAAATTAGGGCGGTTAAAGAATGGAAGGAACCGGTAAATGTGAAGGGAGTCCAGAGTTTCCTTGGGTTCGCCAATTTCTACCGTCGATTCATCCGGGATTTCAGCAAGATCACCACGCCATTGACACGATTGACGAAAAAACAGGTACCCTGGGAGTGGGACGACGAGACACAACGGGCCTTTGAGCAACTCAAAACGGCAATGATATCCCAACCGATCCTGCAACATTTCGACCCGGATCGGCCACTCACCCTGGAAACAGACGCCTCAGACTATGCCATCGGGGCAGTCTGCTCACAACCCGACGACTCCAACGTACTGCACCCCCTTGCCTATTTTTTAAGAAAATTAAAAGAAGCGGAGCTCAATTACAACATCCACGATAAGGAGCTCCTGGCAATAGTGGAAGCCTTGGACAAATGGTCGACATACTGCAAATCGACAAAACACAGTATCCGGATACTGTCAGACCATAAAAACCTAGAGTATTGGCAAACGAAGAGGGACCTCAACCTCCGACAGGCCCGATGGGCGGAACAACTGGCTAACTATGACTTCACGATCACGTATCGTCCGGGGAAGTTGGCAGGAAAACCCGACATATTGTCCCGAGAGTCAGGAGACTCTCCCTGGGAAGGGGAGATGAAGCACCGGCAGAACCGAAGCCGAGTCCTCCTTCCCCAGGAAGTCTTTCATGTGAACGGGACACAATTGATAAGACTCACCCCGGACACCCCCCTCATTACCAAAATTCGGGAAAAAACGAAGACCGATACAGAACTCCAGGAGGTAATCCGCAAACTTCGGGAAGGGATAACCCGAGACAATAAGGTCCCCTTGGGGTTATGCGAGGAAAAGGATGGGTTACTCCTATACGAGGGATTGATATGGGTCCCTGACGACGACGACCTGAGGTTACAAATTTTACGACAACATCACGACTCCCAGGCCGCGGGGCATCCGGGAAGGGCAAGGACCTTGGAGTTGGTCAGCCGGAATTTTTATTGGCCACAACAACGACAGTATGTGACTCGATATGTCGACTACTGTGATACCTGTAAACGTATCAAGCCCATTAAGCACGCCCCCTTCGGTCTCTTACGACCGTTACAGATTCCAGAAAGACCATGGGAATCCATCTCCATGGATTTTATCACAGGTCTTCCGAAAGATGGGGGAATGAATGCGATATGGGTGATTGTGGACCTCTTGACGAAGATGGCGCACTTCGTGGCATGTAGGGATACTATGGGACCCAGGGAACTTGCGGACGGGTTTCTCACACATGTGGTACGGGCCCACGGACTCCCCAGCAGCATCATCTCGGATCGGGGGTCCCTATTCACCTCTCAGTTCTGGAAGAGGGTTATGGAGGCAATGGGGACCACGAGGAACCTGAGTACGGCGTTTCACCCAGAGTCCGACGGACAGACAGAGAGGGTCAATGCGATCCTCGAACAATACCTCAGGGCGTATTGTAACTATCAACAGGACAATTGGAACCAACTCCTTCCTATGGCGGAGTTCTGCTACAACAATTCCCGCTCAGGAACGACCAAGGTGTCCCCCTTCTTCGCAAATTACGGATATCATCCCCGTTTTACCCAGCCGCTGGGTGAAGTCGCGGAAGGAACCCCCGAGGTCTCCAAATATGTTGGCGCCCTCAACCGACTTCACGAGGATCTGAGGGCAGAGGTCCACTATGCCCAGACGGCTCATGCAGAACAGGCGAACCGGCATCGACACCCGGATCCGGTCCTTCGAGTGGGAGATCGGGTCTGGCTGAAGAGGAAGAATGTGAAAACCACCCGACCCTCCAACAAGCTCGATTACAAGCTATTGGGGCCCTACACTATCTTGTCTAAGGTAGGGTCGCGAGCTTATAAGCTGGACCTCCCCCCAAACGCAAAGATCCATCCCGTATTTCACATCTCCCTTCTAGAACCGTCTCAACCTACTTCGACCACCATCCCAGGCCATATTCAGCCCCCTCCGCTACCGATTGTCCTCGACGACGAGGAAGAGTGGGAAGTCGAGGAAATAGTGGATTCTCGACGCCACCGGGGTCAGATACAATATCGAGTTAAGTGGACTGGTTTCCACGACCCCGATACGACCTGGTACCCCGCCGACAATTTTCAAAACTCCCCCGACGCCATCACCCAATTCCACCGCAGGTACCCCAATAAACCTGCCCCACAGCTGTAATGGACGATAGAACGAACTCCGAGGACCCCCCGTCCTCTTTGGGCTGGTACCGAACCCCTACTCCCCCGGCAGAAAAGAAATCCCCCCACCCCACGATCCCGCACGCAGAACTACACTGGTCGTTCTGCAACAACGACTCCTGCTCCATTCACCTCCAATCGAAATTAAACAACAATCATTTCCCAGCGGTGGCGCAAGCAATTGCGGCATGCATAAAAAGATCATGTAGCTGCGGGCAGCTACATGACCCCGAGTTAGAATGGGTGATCCGACACCGAAGGATGGACCCGCAAAAGGCCTGCAAGGCATGGCAGAAAGGAAAGAGACTCTGCAATGTGTGTAAATTCCTGGTCAACAAAGACGGACACGCCCAGAGATGCGGTATCAGAGGATGGAAACCCCCCACGGAGACCCCGGCAACGATACCACCCTGCAAGGACGAGCCCGGGACAGGAAAGGAACCTCCCGTCCCTACGGAAAATCAGGAAAACGAACCACCCCGTCCCCTCGAACTGGAATCGGAGGACTCCACCATCCATACAATCCGACACCAACTCCCAGTGATTATGATGACGGGACCCTCGGACCACGAGAAGGTGGCGATCAACCTGTCTTTCTATCAGACAGCGGAGCCGGAACAGCATCTCCCCACCGTCAACTGCCGACCAACCAACGACTTGACGTCCGCCCCTTGTTCGGATCCCCCGGAGCCCCCCGCCTCAGGGCACCAACAAGATCAAATACCCCCGTTCTCCTTAGGGCACCAACAAGAACAAATAACGGCGCCTCCCTTAGGACACCAACAAGAGCAAATACCGCCTTATGTCCTCGAGGACATCACCCAGGACGTCGTACGTCGCCGACGTCGGGGAAGGCAGTATCGGGGACAGTCCCCCATCCGGAGGCCCGCGTTGAGGACTGCCTGCGGCCTCGCCGGAGTCTCGGCCTGGAATGGGGGGCTTATGTCACAACGCTCCCGTGACATGCTCCTGGCCTCCGCCGTCACCACCGCAGGGCTATGGGTGGTCGTCATCACCCTAGCAACCTGCTACGCCATCATGAAGTGATAGGGATAGGGTCAGGGCAAGGGGCTGGGCCCCTTGCCGGGGATTTTCATATGTTCGGAGTTATTTCTTATTTGGATTTCTTTTAGGTATCACGGCGGCTAGGAAAATGTTGGAATCTTTTTACTTCTCTCTTTTGGTATGTACTCTTTCTTTACTATTTGGAATCACGGCGGTTAGCCAGGAAGTTATCTCTTTCGGTATGTACTCTTTCTTTGCTATTTGGAATCACGGCGGTTAGCCGGTAGTTATCTCTTTTGGTATGTACTCTTTCCTTGTTATTATTATTCGGAATTATGGCGGTTAGTTATCTTTGGTACGTATTGCTTTCTTATTTGGAATTACGGCGGTTGGCAAATGGTTGGGAATGTTGGTCATGTATGTAGTTATCACGGCGGTTAGCATTGAAGAGCATTCTCCGCAGGCGGAGGATGCTGAGTCACGAGTCATGAAGGAGCAAGTATAAGAGGAGGAATTTTGTATGTAGTTTATTTCTTCACGCAATCAAGTTTCTATTTACCACAATCCTATCTACAAAAGTTCCCTTGTGATATCCCATCTCTCCAAACTCACCTGTGATTTCCCAGCCCACAAACCCTTGCCCATTCCCAACTTACCAGCCTTACCTAACCCGCCGCCGCCCTCCTCGCCGCCGAAACCCCCGCGCTGCCTGTCGTCAGTAACCGTGGATACGGATTCTGATAGTCGCTCTCTTTTGACTTCATGTATTCCTTCTCATTTTCTTTGCTTTTCTGTTTCCTTTGTTATCGCGGGCGGAGTTGGATAGGAGGAGACAGTGGAAGGAGAAGGGACCGGGGTAGGAAGGGGGGACGGGATTGCGCGACGAGAGTTTTTCCTTTGATTATTTCCTTTCTTTTGTTTTGTTTTTAAGGGCGGAAGGGGTATACGGGATTGCACGAGGGGAGAGAGGCGCGATGGGAAGGGGCAGAGTGGGCCGGCGGAGGTTATCTTTTTCTTTTTGTTCGTGGAGGAAATAAAGGCGGGAAAAACGGCTAAAACATGGTAGGGGAAGGGTGGAGGAAAGAGAGGACACCCGGCGCGGTGGCCTCTGTGCGAAGTGCCTCTTCATCCCCAGCGGCTGCCCCCATTCCTTTCGTAAAAAAAGGCGACGGCTCGGTACGTTTGGTAGTCGATTACCGAGGAATCAACGCCGGAACAATCAAGAACCGTTACCCCCTTCCCCTGATGCAGGATACCTTAATGAACCTTTCAAGAGCTAAGTGGTTCACTGAGCTCAACATTAGGGGTGCTTACAATTTAGTACGTATAGCAAATGGGGAAGAATGGAAGACCGCTTTTCGTACCCGGTACGGATTATTCGAATCATTGGTTATACCCTTTGGGCTCACCAATGCCCCTGCAACGTTTCAGAATTTCATTAACGACGTATTGGCACCATACCTTGATCGTTTCTGTACTGCCTACTTCGATGATACCCTGATTTATTCGGATAATCTCGAAGATCATAAACAACATGTTAAATTGATCCTCAACGCATTTGAAAAAGCCGGATTACACCTGGAACCGGAGAAATGCGAATTCCATCAGAAGGAAGTAAAGTACTTAAGACTTATCATCAGTACAGAAGGAATAAACATGGACCCTGAGAAGATTACTGCAGTTCGGGATTGCGAATCCCCCCAAAACCTCAAAGATGTCAGAGCATTTTTGGGTTTTCCCAATTTCTACCGCCGTTTCGTTAAGAACTATTCGAAGATAGTCCAACCTCTCACGTTACTCACAGGAAAAGGAGTTCCCTTCATCTGGTCGAAACCAGAACAACAAGCTTTTGAGGAATTGAAATCGACATTTACATCCGCCCCCGTCCTGGCTCGTTTCGATCCGGACCGGGATGTTATTGTTGAAACGGGTGCTTCTGATTATGTCTCTGCTGGAGTACTTTCTCGATATGATGACGAAGGAATCTTACATCCTATTGCTTACATCTCAAAGAAACACTCCCCCGCCGAGTATAATTATGAGATATATGATAAAGAACACATGGCAATCGTCCGGGCCTTCGAAGAATGGTGCCCCGAATTACAGTCTGTTATCAAGCCAATTCGAGTGTTGTCAGATCATAAGAAGCTAGAATATTTCACTTCGACAAAGCTCCTGAACCGCCGTCAAGCCCGTTGGTCACAGTTTTTGTCTCAGTTTAATTTCAAGATTGTTTACCGCCCGGGTACCGCAGGCGGTAAACCAGATGCACTGGCTCCTCAATCCAGAGATCTGCCTAAAGAGGGGGATGAACGCTCCCTGGAGAACAACGATCATTAAGCCTGAGAATATCCTTCAGGTTGCGGCTGTTACCTCTAGTACACAACAAACAATACCAACGGACCCACAACAAACAATAATACTGGACCCACAACAAACAAACCCCACCTTATCTCAGCTCTTCACGGTGTCAGGGACTAAGAACGGACGTTCGAAGACACACTGAACACTACCGGGCAGGGCAAGACTAGGCGGGTTCCGGGACACGGGAACGGAAGGACAAGAACCGAAGTGCACGACAGACGGCCGGCACACTAGACAAGGACAGGAACAAGGACAAGAATGACGTGAGTCTTGAGGAGAGAAATCTTATTAAAGGTCGAGGGAAAGACACAAGACGTTCGATGGAGAAGTCAACGACGGGGAGGCAAGCCTCCTTATGTACAAAGGGCGGCCAGCAGTCTTGCTGGGCCGTCATTCAACATCGCTACATGAACAGCTTCCGTTCTCCATCATTTAGCCTGCGATGCCACAGCTTCCACAGCCTGTGGTACGTCATCCATCATCAATCGATCAATCATCAACAACGGCACGGCACACACAACAACACATCGACAACACAACACGGCACAACAACGACAACGGCACAACAACGACAACGGCACAACAACGACGTCAACAACACAACGGCTCGTCAGCCGTGTGCCGTGACAGTACCCCCCCCGTTAGGCTCGATTTTCTACGAGAGGAGAAGGTTTGTCTGGCTATAGTTGATGGAAACGTTCGGCGGCCTCGGTCTCTGGCAGGTTCCTTTCTGGTTCCCAAGTCGGGGAGTCGTGTCCTGTCCATTTGACGAGGTACTGCAGGTTACCTCGGAACCAACGGCTGTCCAGGATTTCGTCGACGAACCATTCTTCTTCGCAGTCCACCACTACGGGTAGTGGCGGTGGGATCACCTGTCCCGGAAGGGGGTCCGAAGGAGCCGGGTTTCATAGTGATACCGGGAACGTCCTATGGTGTTTCATGGTGTCCGGAATATCCAATTCATAGGCGGGGGATCCAATGGGCCGAACCACAGTGAAGGGACCCAGGTGCTTGTTGTCCAGCTTTCTGGATGGTCGGCGGGTCCTCAGGTTGCGTGCGTCCAGCCATACCAGGTCACCTGGCTTGAAGACCGGCGCGGGGAGTCGAGAGTTGTCGGCAGCTTCCACGTGGCGGGCTTGGGCGTACTTCATTTATGAACGTAGGACGTCATGGATGTGAGACATCCTTTCTGCTACCTTGTTGGCTTTAACTTCCGCAGGGTTGTCAGTCCTGATCTCCAATTCGAACCAACATTTCGGATGTCGGCCGAACAAGGCAGAGAACGGGGACAGCGACGTCGTATCTTATACTTGATTATTTGCGGCGAATTCCGCCAAGGGTAAAGATTTCTTCCAGTCGTCTTGTAGGTAACAAACGTAAGCGCGGAGATACTGTTCCATCACCGCGTTAATTCTTTCTGTTTCTACATTTGTCTGCGGGTGGAAGGCCGTGCTTGTGGCAATCTCAATACCCATGCAATTTGCAAGGTGCTTCCAGAAGTGAGATACAAATTGCGGCCACGGTCGGATACCACTGTATCCGTGAGGCCGTGGAGTTTAAAGACGTTTTCGAGGAAAAGTTGTGCGAATCCTTCCGCGTCTATAGTGTAATTGCAGGGCACCAACTGCCGCTGCTTTGTAAGTCGGCAAATGATCGCACATATTGCGTCGAAGCCTTCTGATATCGGGAGTCCAGTAACAAAGTCCACAGATATGTTCTGCCACAGGTGGTGAGGGACTGGTAGGGGCTTCAAGGTTCCGTAGGGTGCGTGGCGGGTAGCTTTCGTTCTTGTACAAGTGTGGCAGTTGCGGACGAAGTGGTCTACATCTTTCCGCATTGGGCGCCAATAGTAATTTCGGGCTAGGAGTTCGAAGGTCTTCGCACTTTCCGGATGTCCCATGGTGGGCGGGTCGTGGTGATCCTGAAGTAGTTTCAGGCGTAACTTGCCCAGTGCCGGGACGTACAGGCAGTCGCGATAGTATAACCGGTTTTCCAACGAGGAGCAGTCGGCGAGTGAGATGTCTTTACAGATCTGGGTTTCATCTTCCAGCATTCCCAACACTTGGTTGGGCAATGAATCTGTCTTGTATCCCTCGTTGAATAGGACGTCTACTTCAGTGGGTGCCAGCCTCATGGGCGGGGTCATGCACAATTGAAAATTTTGTGGCTTCAGGACAGCTTGTTGATTTGCTAGTATACGGTCGTCTCCTTCTCCCGGGAGATCAGCGGCTCGTCTCGTCAAGACGTCCGGTTTGCCTCCCAACGTTCCGGGTCGGTAGGTAATGACGAAGTTGAATCGCGACAGAAATTCGGACCAACGTGCATGTCATCTGTTTGGTAGTATTGTTGTCATGAAATATTCTAGATTCTTGTGATCTGTGAGTACTTTTATCGGGATGGCGGAGCCCTCCAAGTGGGGACGCCATGCTTCGAAACATCGAACTATTGCCAGTAGTTCCTTATCATAGATTTCATAATTGCATTCCGCCGGGGAATGCTTCTTGGAGTAGAAGGCAACAGGGTGTAGTACGTTATCGTCGTCATACTGTAACAATACTCCGGCAGACACATAGTCGGATGCGTCCGTTTCCACCACAATCGGCTTTTCATAGTCGAAATGCTTCAGGATCGGTGCCGAGGTAAATGCCTTTTTTAACCGGTCAAAGGCATCTTGCTGGTCTTTACCCCAGGTAAAGGGGATTGCTTTGCCATCTTGCTTCTTGGTCAAAGCTGTTAGGGGGGAGACTACTTTTGAGTAGTCTTTAATAAATCGTCGGTAGAAGTTCGCGCAACCAAGGAACTCTTGGACCTGTTTCAAATTGGTCGGTTCCTTCCAATCTCTGACTGTCGCTACTTTGGAGTCCATCATGCGAATTCGGTCGCGGCCGATGTGATATCACAGGTACTGGACTTCGGCCTTAGCAAACTTACACTTTTCTGGTTTCAAGTGTAGTGTTTCTTGTTTAAGTCGTTCCAAGATCTTCCAGACATGTGAGGTGTGGTCGGGCTTTGTTTCAGAGAATACGAGGTCATCATCCAAGTATGCTGTACAAAACTGGTCCAGGTATGGTCGCAGTACATCATTGATGAATGCCTGGAAATCAGCAGGCGCGTTGGTGAGCCCGAAGGGCATCACTTTTGACTCAAATGATCCGTACCTTGTGCGGAACGCCGTTACCCATTCTTTGCCTTCTGCCATTCTAATCAGGTTATAGGCGCTACGGACGTCTAGGGTTGTAAAATACTGAGCTTTGGAAAGATTCATCATCGTTTCCTGTATCAGTGGCAGCGGGTACCGATTCTTTTCGGTCCCTTCATTCAATCTTCGGTAATCCACGCATAGGCGTAAGGATCCGTCTGATTTCTTCACAAATAATATCGGCAAGGCGGCTGATGATTGGGAGCATTTCATAAAGCCTTTTTCCAAATTGTCATCTAGCCATGCTTTTAGTTTCTGTAACTCGTTGTGTGATAACGAGTAGAGGGGACCAATGGGGGCACGAATGCCTCTTTCAATGAGATCTTGTGGTCGTAGGGTCTGTGTGGGGGGAGTTCCTTCGCGTTTACTTCCGTGAACATGTCGCGGTAGTCATGGTACTCTTCGGGGATCATGTCCTTTAGTTCTTCATCGGTGAGGGGGGGGTCTGTCCTCCAAGGCGACGGTGATTTCGTCCAGCGATACCGAGAAGACTGTCAGGTTTTCGTCTTTTACCATCTCTTGGAAATCGGAGATGGTCAGACTTGAGATTGCTATTGGAGGGTCGTCTGGAGGGTCGGGGACCGGGTTTTCCAGTTCCGGCATGGTTTATTTATTTATTGATTTATTTATTCATACACGCATCCAACCGTAAGGTCATGGCGGAATCTACAAAGTAAATGCAATGTTGAGGACCTGGGGGTGATGCCAGGTCCCCACTGGGTAAGCCCCAGAGCTGTCTATGTGGGTGGGAGTGTAGTCTCCCAAGTCTCGCCGTGCAGTTTTTCATCTAGCGTCGTCAGATCCAAGGAGCCCTGTGCGCTCGGAGGCCACCTCGCCGGGTCGATCCCCCATTTCCTCCACCCTTCCCCTCCCATTTTTAACCATTTTCCCGCCTTTATTTCCTCCACAAAGCAAAAACAGAACAAAAGAAAAAGTAACTCCTCCGGGCCACCGCCCCAGGGCCTCCCCTCTCTCCAATCTCTCCGTCCGCGTCCTTAACTCCTCTGCTCTCCCCCTCTCATCCCTCTCCGCTGCTCCCTCCCGTCCGCGCCTCTTCTCCTTCTCTACCTCCGCGCAGCATCACCGCTCACTCGTCACCGTCTCCGATCTCCTTTCCCGCGCGCCTTTCATCTTTGCCTCCCCGCCCATCTCACGTTCCCCTTGACCTCCCCCCAAAGAAACAAAAGACAACAGGAAAAGTAACCCGTCCTCGTCCCCCCGGTGCTCCTCCTGCCCCCTCTGCCTCGCTCCTCATCCCCTGTGTCTCATCCCTCTCGCGTGCCCTTCCTCCCGTCGTCATTCCCATTATTTTATTATGTTTTTTTTTTTTTTATTATTATTTTTTTTTTTTTTTTTTTCTGTTCATTAGTTATCGTGGGTTTCCGCGTGCTCGTCCGTTAGGTCCAGCAGCGTCCCCCAGCCTGTCGTCAGTGTACGAGGGGTGTCCTCTTCTGCGGGGTGAGCACTCAACTTCGCGTGTGCCCATTCGGCGGTCGCCACCTTGGTGTCCGAGATCATGGTGGACAGAGCTTTCGTGCCGGCGGTCGTATACATGATCCTGGAGAGAGTCAGTTGGCGTCGTCCGGGGATGTGTAGTGTATGGCGTAGTTCAGTCCGCTGTGTGTTAAAGTTCGGGCAGGAGAGGATTAGGTGTTTGGGGGTTTGTGGGGGATGTAGTGGGCAATGACAGGAGCGGGAGGGGTATTTGGCGGTGGGGGGGTGTGCTAGGCAGTCCAAAAAATAGCCATGGCCTGTGCGGAGTCCCAGTATGGCCGTCGATATCTTTCGCGGGACGGTAGTGTATGAGTTGTCGAGTCTTTTGTGGTGGGGGGCGTCGTACGTCTTGGGCTTCGGTGATGAAGAGTACCAGTTTACCCAGTCGGTAACATATTGTTCTCGTACCTGGCATCTAACCCAGGAGAGGGAAATCGGGGGAGGCGCGGTGGGATTAAGGGAGGTAGCTGTTTTTGCCAGGAGGTCGGCTGTGTCGTTCCCGGGGATGTCTGTGTGGCCGGGGACCCAATGTAGAGTTACGGACGATCCGGATCGGCGAAGAGCGGACACCGTCGTGAGGATCGAGAGGGCCAGTTCTTGGCCGGGACCGTAGGAGGAGCGGGAGGCGCGGGGGATGGCTGCTTGATTGTCTGTGAAAATGTGTACTCGCGGCGGGTGTGCCTGTTGAGGGTGATAGTTTTTTGGCAGGTCGTAAGGCAGTCGTGTATCGCTCTAAGCTCAGCGTCAAATACTTCGGTTGCATCGCCCATTGCGATGAGTTCTTCTACTCGGCGAGGTAGACCGTCGGTGATGCAATATCCCGCTCCGGTTCTTCCATTTAGATGCGAACCGTCAGTGTATGCGATGATGTTGCGGGGATCTGCGCGGAGGGTCTGGAGCAGTGTTGTGTGTGCTGTAGCCGCCTCTGGCTTCGGGAGGGAGGTGATGTTGATTTTGAGGCGGGGGCCCTCCCATGGGGCAGAATTGGGTTGTGATGTGTTTTCGATGATGTCATCAGGTAGCACCCACTTGCTGACGGAGCGGAGCATAGTGACGAGACGGGAGGGGGCCGTGCCTGGTGACTGCCATTGATAGTCATACTCGTATGGGTCGCAGATGGAGGAGTGGAAGTGATCGGGAACGGGGAAGGAGGAGGGGCAGCGTCTGAAGACGGGGTGATTGGGGGGGAGAGAGAGGAGACGGAGGACGTATTTGCGAGTGCGGTGGTGTAGGCGGACTGACACCAGGGGGATAGCTGCTTCGTTGTGTAGGGCTAAGATTGGCGTCGAGGCGAAAGCGTTCAGAATTCAGCGGAGGGCAGAGTTTTGTTGCGTTTGTAGTAAATTGGCGAGGCTTTTTTGCCCCGTCCACCAGATCTCGGAACCAAAGTCGGACCTAGACAGCACACACGCTATGTAAAGTGTTCTCGTCGCAGACGGGGACAAACCTGTTTCGTGACGGACAAGGCTTCGGAGGGCGTTGAGGGACCTAGCGGCGGCCGTCAGTCTCGTTTTTACATGATATGAGAAGGAGAGTTTTCTGTCACAATATATCCCAATCCACCGAACCACGTCCGTCCGTCCTCCTTTCGTCCCTGGGGCAATGATGGTTCCGTTTGGCAAGCGTACGTTTATGGCGGCGGCGGGTGTGTCTGTGTGGGAGCGGTGAAAGTGTAGCAGCTCCGATTTCGAATCGTCGAATGCTACAGCATTTGTTCGGGCCCATTCGAAGGCGGTGCGAGCCGTGACTTCCAGTTCGCGGGTATTCTCTTCTCTGGTACGCCCGTGTGCAACGGGAGCTACGTCGTCCATGTAGCTCGGGGTCCATAACGTTGGGTGAGTCGTTTGTAATTTGTCGAATAGAGGGCGCAGGTAGATGAGGAAGGGAATGGGGGACGCCGGGGAACCTCGGGGGATGCCCGTCCTAATAGGTCGCTGTATGTCTGTTCGTCCGTGGAATGATAGGGCTGTTGTCCTGTTGTTTAGGAAAGTCGAACACCAGGAGACAACTGCGGTTGGGCAGCCTAGTGTACGCATTGTCGTGAGGAGGCGCGCGGAGGAGACATTGTCGAAGGCTCCTCGCACATCTAAAAATAGCGCGGAGGTCACCATGCGGCGCCCCGCATTCGCTTCGACCTCGTGCGTTAGGGCCATTGCAGCGTCGATAGCCGAGCGTTTGGGGCGCCCGCCTATCTGGTCTGCATGCAGTATGTTGTGTGACTCCGCCATAAGGCTGAGCCGGGTTGCCATAAGTTTTTCCAAGATTTTTCCCATGCAGTTCAGCAACGCGATGGGTCGATAGGCCTTAACTGCGCTGTAGTCAGGTTTATTCGGTTTCGGGATAACCACCATCGTTGCTTCACGCCAGCACCTTGGGTGGTATCCTTTGTCACCTAGCCTTGCATACAGCGCATCGAACACCTTGGGGATTGCATCGTAGGCTCTCCTCAGGCATGCGAACGTTATCATGTCGAGACCGGGGGCTTTTTTGGGGCAGGATGAGTAAATATCGTGGGGTATTTCTTCGGGGGTGAATGTGTGCCAGGGGATAATGGGGTGTGTGGGGGGGGATTTGAGTCGGAGGGGCAGCGGGGGGGGGGGGGGGTCGGAAAAGAGCCTGAAAGGCATTTACTTTGCCTTCGAAATCAACGTGTACCTTGTCTATCCCACCTACCTGGGTTTTTATTGGGGGGGTCAGTTGGGCGCGCCGGGGGTTTGTGTATCTGAAGGCGGCCCAGACATCGGGGCCTTCTGCGGCGGCCAGGTATTCTTTCCACAATGAGTCCTTTGCGTGTCGTACTCTGCGGTAATGCGTGTTTCGGAGGCGCTTGTACTCTGCATGATGGGCCGGGAGGCGAGTTGATTTCCACCTCTTTCTTGCGCTCTGCATGTTCCGTCGAGTCGTGCTTAGTTCCTCCGTCCACCACCTCTTCGAGCGGGGAGTTGGTGTGAGGGTGGGTGTCGCCTTTTGGGCAGCCGCTTGAATGGAGTCACGAATGAGGGCGGCGCATTCGTCTAGGTTACTTGCGGATGGGTTTGCGCGGAGGTGTGTCCTGTACGGGTGACTGGCCTCGGCGAGGGTTTGTAGCTCCCTGGTAAAAGTGTCCCAATCCGTTTTTTGCCAGTTGAGTGGTGGGGCGGTAGAGGTGGCGGTGGTATGGTCTGGGTGGAGAGATGTTAGTTGAAAGCGGATGACCTCGTGGTCTGAACCTGTAGCTAGGTCGTCGTCGACTGCCCACTTCGTGAGTTCCCTTGTCATCGCGGGGGATGTCAGGGTCAGGTCCAGGACCGACGAGCCAGAGCCGTCTTTGTAGTGGTGGGTTGGGACGTCGGGGACGTTCGCCAGATTCCAGTGGTGGGTTTCGATTAGTTCCACGAGCTCTTCAGCTCGGGCTCTCCTGCGAGTGTTGGGAATCCCACAACGGATGGTGTGCGTTGAGGTCACCCGTGATGACACATCGGCGAGGGAGGACGAGAGGGGTGAGGGCTCGGGGTAGGGTGTATAGTTTGGAGATTGGGTCACGTTCATTATATATGTTAAGTAAGTAGAAGGGGGGTATTAGGGGTGTGCGGACCTCGAGGACTTGTAGGTCCGGGTCTTCGGTAACATCTGGTCAAGGGGTGACGCTGATGTGGGGGTTCAAACGAGAGACGTAAGCGGCGGTCCGGTTGGCTTTGTGGTAGCCGCGGGGGGGAAGCAAAAGAATGAAGTTGGGGTGAGTTATAGCAAATTTGGAGTCCTTGACGTTTACCTCTTGGACAAGAATGATGTCGGTGGAAGCGCTTGCTGTGTTTAGCAGCGTCGTGAGGGCGGTGGTGCTGCGATTCGTGTTGTGGGACACGATGCGGAGGGTCGCCGCTGATGGATGTTGTCTATTCATCGGCGGTCATGGTGGTATCAGCGATGGGGTTGGTTTCGGCGGGAATGTTGTCGAGCATCTGTAAACGGTGTGGATGCACTTCCTGCCCTTCTGTTTGGGGCATTCTCCACAGAAGTGGTATTCCGTTGGGTGTACCGCGGCGCATATGGCGCAGGTAGGGCCGTTGTCGGCGGCGCACGGTGCGTGGTGGTGGCCAAACTTCTGGCACCTACGGCATTGGTCGATGGGCCTGGCGGAGAAGAACTCGGTGACTTTCCGTGGTTCGAATAAGACGACATCCTTCGTGCGTTTCAATGTGTTGTAGTCGTTGACGGAGTTGAGGGTGATCATGACGCTCGACGCCGACTTACCGGCCCATTTGTCGGGGTGAGATATGTATCGCGGTGGTTGGGTTCATCTGACGGAGTGGTTACGTTCGATTTCGGCTTGCAGGTTTTGCATGCCTTCCTCGGAGTCTGGGTAGTACTCGGTTGGTACGCCGTGGACTGCCAGTTTGTACCACTTCTCGTTTATGCGAGGGGGGCAGCAACGCAGGGTGTATTTTGCGGGCGGCTTCGAGGATGAGGGGCAGGTGGGGGGGTGATATCGGCGGGTGTAGTGTGGGGGGTGGGGGGTCAAAATAAGATTTCCTTTCACGTTCTTCTTCACCATTGAGATAGAGACGTTCTCAGGAGCATTTGCTTTGCGCAAGGCGTCGTTGACGGCAACTCCGATTGCTATTTTGGAGCTCTCTGGGAAGGAATGGGGGTCTGGGCATGGGATAATAATGTCGGTGGGGGGGGGGGATTCTTTCTTTTGGGCTTTGGCGGGTTTGGTGGTTTGTTTAGGAGGCGTGGGGGCAGCAGCGGGGAATAGCTTCTTCGTTGCAGGTCCTTCTTCTTGCCACGGGGTGGAGGTGTTCAGATCGGGGCGGGGGGCATGGACGGGGAGGGGGATCTTGTGTTTCTTGAGCTCGATCTCGGCTTCAAGACAGCGTTTTTTCCAGTAGGCAAGTTCCTTGGGGGAGGGGGCAGCGGGGGTGGGGGCGTGAATAGAGGGGAGATCGTTGGATTCGGGGGGGGGGGGGGGGGGGTGGAGCGGGGATAGTGGGGTTCTCGGGGGTGGAGGATTCGACGGGGGAAAGGAGGGCTGAGATGTCTTCGTTGGGGAGTATGACGGGGGCAATGCGGGACAAGAGATCGTGGACGGCACGGATTGTAGACTGGTATTTGTGGATAGATCGGAACGCCTGAGAGACTCTATCATTCGTGGCTCTGTCGGCGTGTCGGAACATGTCCGTGGCGGTGTTGAGATTGTCGTTAAGTTGGTTGATGGATGTCGCGAGGCTGTCGGCGGCGGGGTCGGTAGATAGGGGGTTGTCGGTGTCACGGCGGAGGCGTTGGACTCCGGCGGGGACTGGGGTGGAGTCGGCGGCGATGTGGGTGATGGTGTGGGCGGTGGAGGCAGCTGGGCGTTTTTTCGATTTGTCGGTGTTGCGTTGAACGGTCTATTTGGGGTCGGGGTTGGTCAATACGTCGGGGGTGTCGTTGTTATCAGGGAGGGTTTTCTTATTGTGGGGGGTTTTGGGGGGAGCGTTGCTGGTGTTGCGCGCGACGGGGGTGGGGGAGCTCTCGCGGGAAGACGCGTCTTCGTCGCTAGAGTCATCGCTGACGTCAGAGCACGTGTCAACGTGCATTTCCGTGTCAGACGCGTCGGACCCTTGCGGCTCCGCGTTAGCGCTTTTTTCTTTCGCGAGCGCTCGAGGGGGTGCTTTGTCGGGGGGGAGGGGCTGTTTCTCAACAGCGGAGGATCGGGTGGGCATCGGAAGCTCGGAATAAGTTGTTTCTGCGGTAGCGACAAGGAATCCGCGATTAAAATGATGGTATTTGATGTGGGTGGGGGGTGGTGTCGATGGAACCGGTTCGCGGGGCTTTTCTCAGGGGCCCGAAAACTCTTTTTTGATGAAAACTCAACGAAAAAGAGAGGGCCTGGTCTGGAAAGGCTGCGAATAGGTAATTCGGGGCTGCCGAACAATAATCCGCGATAAAATCTTGCGATGTCGGCGTGGTTGTTGAAAAGGCAGGGGGGGGGTCGCTCTTTGCTGGGTTGGGTAGTAATCTCCGGCATGGTTTGTTTGTTTGTTTATTTGTTTGTTTTCTAATTACTTGTTTGCAACCTTAAGGTTATGACAAGAAACAGATAAATACAAAGAAAGAAAGAAAAGGAAACGCAAAAGCAAAAACCCCTGTCTCCACCTCTGCCGTTTTCCGCCTCCCTGCGCTGCATGGTTGTGGGGTCTGTCCCCACTGTTACTACTGGGGTGTGTTGTCCATATCACGTCGCTTGTTCCAGTGCCCTGCTTGCACAGACGCCGCCTCGCCGGGCTCCTCCCTTTCCTCCTCCCTTCCCCTCCTATTTTTCACCATTTTCCCGCCTGTATTTCCTCCACAAAGCAAAACTAAACAAAACCAAAGCAAAGTTAAACAGCCTCCGGGCCACCCATGCCCCCACTCTCCTCTCCTCTCTCACCTCCTCCGCTGGTGTCTCCTGACTCTTTGCCCTTTGAGTCACCCGGGCCCGCCCTGCCCCTCTTCTCCTCCCCTCTCTCCGCGTCTCCTTCCTTCTTCCTCAGCCTTCTCGCTGCCCCTCCTCGCCTCTCCCCCCTTCTTGTCGGTGGTGTTGTAAGTCCAAGATTGCCATTCCCCAGCACAATCTGGACATTGATGCCTCCGCTCTTGACGACTTCTGCCCAAGTCTTCTTTGCGGAGGGGGTTGTCTGTCGGGGTTGGTGGGTATTCTTTCCCCTTCCACCATTCTTTGTTGTAGGGGTCTTGCTGGGTGTCGCTGCCATAGGTGTCGTCTCCTTCGCTTTCTGCTTCTTCCTCTGTGTAGCCTTCGCCTCCACAGTCTTCCATCCGTCGGTCTCAGCAGGGACAGTGCTTGGGGCATCGGGTAGAGGTGTGTCCTGAGCAGATGAACTGTCAGGGTGAGGTTCCGGTGTTGCTTTGGTCGACGTGATTGCGAGGAGAGGTAGGGGGGACATAGGCTTGAGGGCATCAAGCTTGTCCTGGGCGGCGGTGGTCGCATGTTTCGAGTGCATCAGGCTTCACACCGGTGATGCAGCTCCCGGTTTGTGGTTCACCGTGCTTCTGTTTGTCGGTGGGGTGGGTTCGGTATTCTGGTCGCTTCCCCTTCGCTTTCTCTTGCCAGGAGGGTTGCGAACAGCGTCCAGGCCATCCTGAATATCATGTTGGACGACCGACAGTTGCATAGTCATCTCTTCCATCGCTGAGGAAGAGGCCGTGAGGTTCGGTGAGAGGGGCGCCAAAATGACTTGGTGCTGTTCGTCGATTTTCTTCGTCAGGGCATCCACAGCAGCCTTGGGTGCTGCTGTTTCTGCCTGTGTAGAGTCGTATGCTGCGCGCAGCTTTGTGTTTTCGCCGAGCAGAATGTTGAATTTCGTCATCATGACGTCGAATCTGTGGCGCATCTCATCGCTGTTGTTGCGTATGGTGTCATCGAGGGTATTGAAGCGTCGCTGTGTGTCCCGGTGGATCTGTTGTATCCCCAGGAAGCTTGCGCCTGTGAAAAGCGGTTCATGTTCACAGAATAGGGCGCTCAAGCTGCTATCGTTGTCGTCTTTTTCGATAGCGTCCCGCATAGCAGTAACCAGATCGCGGCGAAAGTCTCTGACCCGGTTGTACTCAGGTGTCGCTTGCTGCTGGTGTGTTGAAGCCGAAGGAACTGGTGATCCTGCCAAGACCACGCTCTAGAAGGGCTTTCCAGCGAAGTTTCCATCAACTTCATCTACTTTTCCATCTCTGCCATCACAAGTAGGATCAGATCCATCATGAGGAAGGTCGGCTAGAACATTGTACGCGTTTTCGGACCGTTTCGATTGTTGGGCGTTGTTCTGTCGTTGTTTTGGCGACATTTCGTGAGGTGGGGTAAGCCAAAACTCGTGAAGACTCTGATTTTGCGACCAAAGTCAACAAAAACAACGTAGAATTCCCTGAAAATTCAGAGAATAACGTAACAGAGTGCTGTGACTCCGAATCCGATGAGAAAAGTGGGGGTTTCGGTGCTCGTGGTTCAGAATGCAGGGGGGGGGTCGCCGTTGCCGTGTGGTGTTGTAGAGTTGTATGGTAGGGCCAGTTCCGGCATGGAGTCTGTGCCGGGCTCGTGGACGTCAGGATGGGGCCTCGGGTCCAGGACCTTGACACCGGTCGTGCTCACTGGTAACGTGGTGCAGTTCCTCAGGCAATACTGTCAGTCGAAGCCTACGGTATTGGAGCTGAAGCTTATTGTCATGTCGTGTTTCTTTAGCCAGGGGATACCCAGCACCACCGGGTAGTGGCCTCACTTAGTGACGAACATGGGGAGGGTTTCCGTGTGACCATTGATGGTGCACTCTACTTGGACGAGGTGGGTGATTTTCCCCGAGGATATAGGTCGGCCGTCAATGACTTCGACCGTCCGGGCTGTGCGTAGTGGTGTCAGAGGGAGTTTGTGATGGCGAGCGAAATTGCGATCCACAAATCCGATGCCAGTGGCGCCGCAGTCAACAAGCGCTTCTGTCTTCACGGAGCGGTTATTAAAGAACAAGGAGCAAGAGAGAACAAGGTGTTTGCATTCTAATTTGCCTGTGAAACTTGCGCCTGTCAACAATAGTGTGTCTGCAATAATCTTCCTACCAGCGGCATAGCCATCTTCCTGCCGCTGGTTTAGTCTTTTCCCGAGACATCTTCTTCCACATCCAACAATACAACACTTGCAACTTTGACATTAGTCTTAGCGGGGCAGGAGGCTGCCATGTGGCCGAGGCCACCGCAGTAGAGGCGACGTCCTTCTGACAGACGGGTAGCGCGTTCTTGTGCTGATAGTTTCTGGCAGGTTCCCTGGGCAGTGGTCGGCTTGCTAGGAGAGCTGGTAGTTGACTGGGTAGCGGGGGTGGGGCCGTTTGTCGCGGGGGTGGTGGTGTAGTGGGTTTGGCTTGGCCGCGGTTGGTGGGCAGCTTGCGAAGATTCTCCAGGGCTCTCAACTGAGAGTCCAGTTTCTGACACTGGTGGCCAAACTCATGCATTGTAGTGATGGGAGGTGCGCCAACCAACTTTTCATGCAATTCAATGGATAGGCCGTTCCTTAGGGCGTCCATGGTAGCGGCTTCATCCCAACCTAGTTCTGCAACCAGGCGGGAGAATTCTGCGTAATAATCTGAAAACTTGCGGTTGTTTTGGCGGAGATTCTGTAGCTTGACACGAGCCGTTGCGCGCTCGTCTGGGTCTCCAAAGGTTCGCTGCAAGATCCTGATGACGTCCTCGACGTCGGTTAGGGCCCAGCTGTCACCATTATCCTTGATATACGGGAGGATCTGGTCAAGGGCGCATCCGCGGAGGCGGCCCATGGCGTAGGAGATTCGCTTGTGGGGGGTGGAGAAGCGCAATTGGTCGCTCACCAATTTAATATGAAGCAAGGAAACAAAACGGCGGAGGTCCTCCTTGTTGGACCCATCGAAGGTTGGTGGATCCGAAGTTTTATCTCCGGTGACGCGGATGCCGGGGGAGGCGAGTAACATATTGATGAGATCACGCTGGCGGGTGATCTCCTTTTCGTAGTATTGATTTTCGTTCGCATCTGCTTGTTCCTCGGGGCTTAGGAGGATTTCTGGGTCTCGGGGGGGGAGTCTTGGGACTGGCGCGATGATAGCAGGGGCGGGAGCTGCGGCTGTGACTGTGGCTGGGGCGGGGGGCGCGGCGGCTTGCGGTGCTGTGTCTGGTCCGTTGGGGTAAACCTGCACGGACCGAGTCTGAATAACAACGGGGGGAATGGGGGCAAGGGTGGGGGCTTCCGGAGCGCGGGAGGCGACAGGGCTGGAGACTCCGGTGCTGGTGCAGGAGCCGGGGGTCTCTGCGAGGTCGCTTAATATGTAGCCTGTGGGGTGATGTTGGACGTCTAGGATCGATTGAGCGAGCTGCTTGGTGAACGTGACCGGGTCGTGCCCGTCTGGAAACTGGGTCATGGAAGCAGCGTTGAACATCTGCTACCAATGCCCTTCCTCGATGACCTTAACGTGCATGTTGGCGGGCTCGGAGGATCGGCTCAAGTCAGATGGTGTAACGGACGTACTCCTGGTAAGTATAATCCTGGAGTTCCCAGAGGACCACAAGGTTGCCGTGATCTTCTGCTCTTCGGATGGCTCGTCGGACTGCGCCAGAAAATTGGTTCGGTATTACGAAGGTCTCGGTTAGTGTGTGGGTCTCAAGGGCTTGTTTCAAGGTGTGTGTCCAAGCAGAACCGGTTGGGTTCATGCGTGTCGGTCGAATGATTTTTAGATCGAACGTAATGTCAGGGACTAAGAACGGACGTTCGAAGAACACACTGAACGCTACCGGGCAGGGGGGGACTAGGCGGGTTCCGGGACACGGGAAGGGAAGGACAAGAATCCAAGTGCACGACAGACGGCCGGCACACTAGACAAGGACAGGAACAAGGACAAGAATGACGTGAGTCTTGAGAAGAGAAATCTTATTAAAGGTCGAGGGAAAGACACAAGACGTTCGATGGAGAACTCAACGATGGGGAGGCAAGCCTCCTTCTGTACAAAGGGCGGCCAGCACTCTTGCTGGGCCGTCATCCAACATCGCTACATGAAGAGCTTCCGTTCTCCATCATTCAACCTGCAACGCCACAGCTTCTACAGCTCGTGGTACATCATCCATCATCAATCGATCATTCATTAACAACGGCACGGCACACACAACAACACATCGACGGCACAACACGGCACAACAACGACAACGGCACAACAACGACAACGACACAACAATGACAACGGCACAACAACAACATCAACAAGACAACGGCTCGTCAGCCGTGTGCCGTCACACACGGATGCCTAGGATAAAGACCCATTCCCTGCTGAGGTTATTGAAATGCTAAACAATAACACTCGTTATTCTAAAGACATTACACTTGCAGAATGCGCAGTAAACAATAACCATTTATTCTACCGGGGATGTTTATGGGTCCCGAATCACGAACCCCTACGACTAGACCTAATGCAACAACACTACGACTCGCCTACGGCTGGTCATCCGGGTAGATCTAAAACATTAGGATACCTCTCGAGAACCTATACTTGGCCCCAGATGGAAACAGACGTGGAAAGATACATTCAAAATTGTCATACCTGCCAACGTTTGAAACCTACCAGACATGCCCCGTTTGGTATTCTACACCCACTACCTTTTCCAGAAAGACCTTGGCAGGACATATCAATGGACTTCGTAACAGGAATACCATGGCCTAATAGTTGTGATGCAATCTGGGTAGTTGTAGACAGATTAACCAAAGAATAGCATCTAATTGCGTGCCGAACGGATATCGACGCAAAGGAATTATCGTCTTTGTTTATTACCCACATCTGCCGATTGCATGGACTCCTGTGAACCTGGGCACAGTTCTAACTATGCAGAGGCTTTTCCGATTGTTCTTCCAAGTGCTTCGTCCTAGGATAAACACTTCGTTCTCAAGACAAACAGACACTTTGTTCTCAAGAACCAATAGGGGTATTCCAAAGATAAAGCTAGGAAGTAAATCAATCGATCACAGGCCGAATAAACTTAAGGGTCGTCCTTGGAGGTATTTGCTGGTGTAGATAGGGTATCGTCGCGTAGAGGATCAATGGATGATGATGGAGGAGACAGAGGGAAGACATAGGGTCTTTTATAGACTTTCGTCTACAAGTTCGCCCAGCCTTCCTTAGGGAACCAACTGCCAGACTGGGCTTAGGAGATAAGACATGGGTCAAAGCTGTGACGCATCTGCTGAGGCTTGCATCATGCTAAGCACGCAATTAAATTAATTGCTCACTTGCCTAATGCTCGCCATGGTCAGATTAATCCGTGAAATGGCTCACCGTACTACCACACCTTCCAATGAGGTGCTGGGGTTATGAGTCACACCGGAGGGCAACTCCGTCTGACTGCATCATGCGTGAACTCTTGTGATAATGACGCATGAGTCATTTATCGTATGAGTCGCGCCATCATAGATCTCCCTAGAGAATCTCGATTGCAAGTAGAGGGTACTGACATCATAAGGCATCCTGATGCCCTACCGGAGTGGATCACTCCGTCACATTCCTGTGTGATGTCATATGTGCCCCACCTGCACGCACTTGCGCGCAGCCACACCCTGGTGTGGATGCAAATGCCGTCTTGTTCCAAGTTGGCAGCTCTAGGCCCAAGGACGCATCATATCAGTTCCATCAAACAGGTTTCCTGAGTGGAGTTCCCTGCTGGACGTCGTCTCATGCTGATGCACTGTTGACCCTTGTCCTGCATTCCACTCCTGTTTGCTGACTAGACTCTGCCTTATCTCTTCGCCCGACTGTTCACCCAACTCGTAACACCGGATGACACCCTTGCGCCGCATCTGCATTTTCTTGGAATCTCTTGTTCCCATGCAGCCCCTATCGTAGCCGTGTATTGCCGAATACTCCTCAGGTATAAGGAGGTGACCTTTTCCTCGTCTTCTTCGTTCTCCATCAGCGTCGTTCCTAGTTGTCTCAAGGGTAAGTCGACACCCTTGAGGTAAGTGTTCATTTCCCCTTCTCCGTCCTGAGTCCTCCCAAACTGACAGTGAATGATAGTGTCGACGCCTCGGGCCGGGATCCTCGTGAGGTCCTATCGGAAAGTCACGAATCACATGACTCGGCTAGCCGGAGCTCCTCTGGGGGTTCCGGCCCGGGATACTAACTGAATTATTCATTCTCCTGTCGAGTTTGCCATATTCTCCATAGCGTTATATATGATACCTATTCTATCCTCACATATTATAGGGCGTGACACCACCTCCGCCCTGTTCAAGCTTCGTCTCGAAGCTCGTAGTTCATCATTCTGTGATCGCACCTCGCCGCAGCCAAGTGATTAAGTGATCAATTATAGATGTAGTCCTCCAGCCCCTACATCCTACTACCAACTCGACCTAATGAAAACCTCGTGGGGAAAAACATTAAGCCTTAATCCTTGAGTCGGTAGTCCCTCGGAGAATCAGGATACTTAAGATGAAATTCTCTTAGTTTCTCCTGACCTCCTACTGAGAAGTTGTCGAAGGGTTCCGCCGTCCAATCTTTCTTGTTAGGCCACCCAAGCCATTTAACGAGGTAAAGTACTCTGTTCCCTGATGTGTAACTGCTCATGATTTCATCAATGTTGTACTCCTCGCTTCCCTCAACATCGTCTGCTTCCCGAAGAATTTTGTTTGGGTCTGGTGGAGCTCTTGTACCGGTGTGGACAGGCTCAAGTAGGGAAATATGAAAGACATTATGAATCTTCCATTTTCGTGGTAGTGTGAGACGTAATGCTGTTGGGGATATGAATTTTTCGATTTGAAATGGACCGTGAAGTTTGTGATCCAATTTATGTGATGGTCGTCTTGTTTTTATGTGTCGTCCATCGAGCATAACCAAGTCTCCAACTTGGTAAGTAGGTGCCTCCTTTCGTTGTAGGTCTGGATACTTCTTCATTCTTTCTTGTGCTTTCTGTAAGGATATCTTTGCTCCTTCGTGCACAGTATGCATCCAGTGGGCGTATGCTTTGCTGGCTGGATTTCGCACAGCAGTTGCAGTGGGGTTGCTGGCAATGGGGTTGTAACCGTAATTCGCATAAAAAGGTGAGATTCCTGTGGTGGTGGTTACTGAGTTGTTATAGGCCAACTCTGCCATTGGCAACAAGTCAACCCAATCGTCCATCTCATGATTGACAAAAGAGCGGAGGTAAGCTTCAATTGTCTGGTTAAGTCGTTCCGTTTGACCGTCAGTTTGAGGGTGGAACGCTGTGGACATTCTAGGCTTGATAGCTAGTGTCCCAAGAAATGCTTTCCAGGTCGTACTTGTGAACCTGGAGTCCCGATCCGAAATAATATCTGTAGGTAGCCCATGTAACTTCCAAATTTCCTTAGCAAAGATTCTAACAAGGTCTGCAGTTGTCTTGCCATCTTTTTGCAATGGTATGATGTGGGCCATTTTTGAAAATCGATCAACTACTACCCAGAGTTGATCACATCCATTTGATTCCGGTAGGTCCGTAATAAAATCCATGGCGATTGATTGCCATGGGGCATAGGGTAATTCCAAAGGTTGAAGTAATCCATACTTCAGGTGCTGCGCCTTTTTGTCTTTTTGACATTCCATACAACTCTTAACATAATTTATTATTCCTTCTTCCATCTTTGGCCACCAGAAGTTCCTTCGAATTAATTCAATAGTTTTGTCTTGTCCGAAGTGACCTGCAATGTTAGAGTCATGTTCGGATTCAAGAACTGTATTTACCAAATCCTTTGGTACCCATTGTTTCTCCTTTCGATAGATTATGCCATCCTCTATCGTTAGTGGTTCTTTTATTTTCTTCGTTGCCTCCACGTAAATCTGATCGAGTTTTCCAGCCTCCTTTACCATCTTCAAACATTCTGCTGACCATTTAACCAAGGGAATAGATGAAAGATGCGCTGAAGAAATAATAAAAGATGTTCCTTCTCCAGCACTGCTGATTGACGAAATTGATGCAAAATGATCCTTATGTATGATCGTCGTAATCGGCTGATCTTCACCTCCCCCCTTTTCAGGGCGAAACTCCGGACGCCTAGATAGAGCATCAGGTTTCCCATCCTTGACCCCAGGTCTGTAATAAATTTTGAAGTCAACGCCAGCAAGCTCTTGAGCCCATCTAGCTTGACGTCAATTGAGTACTTTTGTTGTTGTGAAGTACTCCAGGTTTTGGTGGTCGCTGTAAACTTCCACAGTGAACATTGTTGTTTGTTGTTTGTTTGTTTATTCATTACTCGTATGCAACCTTATTGGTTATGACGAGGGTACAGGTTTATAGTACATGGAAAGTCAAAAGATAAAACAAAACAAAGTCCCGTCTCTACCTCCGCTGATCCTCCCTTAGGCTGTGATTTTGTGGTCCTGTCCCCACTATTACTTCGTTGGTCTTGTTGTCCAACCGCGTCTGCTGTTCCAGTGCCCTGTTCGCACAGAGGCCACCGCGCCGGGTGTCCTCTCTTTCCTCCACCCTTCTCCTCCCATTTTTAACCATTTTTCCGCCTTTATTTCCTCCACAAAGCAAAAACGAAACCAAAGCAAAGTTAAACAGCCGCCGGGCCACCTGCGCCCCCTCTCTCCTCTCCTCTCTCCCCTCCTCCGCCGGTGTCTCCTGACTCTTTGCCCTTTGAGACACCCGGGCCCGCCCTGCCCCTCTTCTCCTCCCCTCTCTACCCTTCTCCTTCCTTCTTCCTCAGCCTTCTTGCTGCTCCCCCTCGCCTCTCTCCCCTTCTTGTCGGTGGTGTTGTCAGTCCAAGATTGCCATTCCCAAGCACAATCTGGACGTTGATGCCTCCGCTCTTGACGACTTCTGCCCAAGTCTTCTTTGCAGAGGAGGTTGTCGTTCTGGGTTGGTGGGTATTCTTTCCCTGGCCACCATTCTTTGTTGTAGGGGTCTTGCTGGGTGGCGCTGCCGTAGGTGTCGTCTCCTTCGCTTTCTGCTTCTTCCTCTGTGTAGCCTTCGCCTCCACAGTCTTCCATCCGTTCGTCTCAGCAGGGGCAGTGCTTGGGGCGTTGGGTAGAGGTGTGTCCTGAGCAGATGAACTGTCAGGGTGAGGTTCCGGTGTCGCATCGGTTGACGTGATCGCGAGGAGAGGTAGGGGGGACATAGGCTTGAGGGCATCAAGCTTGTGCTGGGCGGCGGTAGTCGCATGTTTCGAGTGCATCAGGCTTCGCACCGGTGATGCCGTTCTCGGTTTGTGGTTCACCGGTCTTCTGTTCGTCGGTGAGGTGGGTTCGGTGTTCTGGTCGCTTCCCCTTCGCTTTCTCTTGCCAGGAGGGTTGCGAACAGCGTCCAGGACATCCTGAATGTCATGTCGGACGACGGACAGTTGCATAGTCATCTCTTCCATCGCCGAGGAAGAGGCCGTAAGGTTCGGTGAGGGGGGCGCCGAAATGACTTGTTGCTGTTCGTCGATTTTCTTCGTCAGGGCGTCCACAGCAGCCTTGAGAGCTGCTGTTTCTGCCTGTGTAGAGTCGTATGCTGCGGGCAGCTTCGTGTTTTCGCCGGTCAGAATGTCGAAGTTCGTCATCATGACGTCGAATCTGTGGCGCATCTCATCGCTGTTGTCGCGTATGGTGTCATCGAGGGTATTGAAGCGTCGCTGTGTGTCCCGGCGGATCTGTTGTATCCCCAGGAAGCTTGCTCCTGTGAAAAGCGGTTCATGTTCACAGAACAGGGCGCTCAAGCTGCTATCGTTGTCGTCTTTTTCCATAGCGTCTCGCATAGCAATAACCAGGTCGCGGCGAAATTTTCTGAATCGGTTGTGCTCAGGTGTCGCTTGCTGCTGGTGTGTTGAAGCCGAAGGAACTGGTGATCCTGCCAAGACCATGCTCTGGAAGAGCTTTCCAGCGATGTTTCCAACAACTTCGTCGACTTTTCCATCTCTTTCATCAAATGTAGGATTAGATCCATCATTAGGAAGGTCGGCTAGAACATTGTACGCGTTTTCGGACCGTTTCGATCGTCTGGCGTTGTTCTGTCGTTGTTTTGGCGACATTTCGTGAGGTGGGGTAAGCCAAAACTCGTGAAAACTCTGATTTTGCGACAAAAGTCAACAAAAACAACGTAGAATTCCCTGAGAATTCAGAGAATAACGTAACAGAGTGCTGCGAATCCGAATCCGATGAGGAAACCGGGGGTTTCGGTGCTCGTTGTTGAGAATGCAGGGGGGGGTCGCCGTTGCCGTGTGGTGTGTGGAATTCCACAGTGAACATTGCTCCCACAAGATATCTCCTCCATACTTCAAATGAGTCCACAATAGCTAATAGCTCCTTGTCGTGAATCTCATAATTTATCTCAGCCGGAGTGAATTTTCTTGAATGGAAAGCAATTGGATGCAACTTTCCATCATCCCCTTTCTGGGACAGAACTGCACCTAAAGCAAAATCCGAAGCATCAGTCTCAACTATACAGACCTTTCTTGGATCAAAATGACACAAGATTGGTGCTGTTGTAAATCGATTCTTCAGCTCGTCAAATGCTAATTTCATAGCAACAGTCCATTCCCATTTCTTTGGATCCCCTTTCGTTGATTCTGTTAGAGGACGACATATTCTTGAGAAGTCCTTAATGAATCTCCGATAGAAGTTAGCGAACCCAAGAAAGCCTTGTACTTCCTTCAAGGACTTTGGGGGTTCCCATATAAGGACTGTTTCCACCTTGTCCTTAGCCATTTCAATCCCCTTTTCACTTATTATATATCCCAGAAATACCACTTTCCTTTGTCCCCAGACACATTTTTCCGGCGATATAACCAACCCATTTTCTTGCAACCTTTTTAATACTTCTTTAACCAACTCATCATGCTTTTCTTCCGTTTCCGCATAGATGAGTACATCATCAATATATGCAATAACTCCTTGATCCAACATATCCCTAAAGATATGATTCATCATATCTTGGAATGTGGCCGGAGCATTGCTCAACCCAAAAGGCATAACCAAAAATCCATATAATCCATAACGGCACCTGAAAGCGGTTTTCCATTGGTCTCCTTCTTTTATTCTTATTAGATGGTATCCGTTCTTAAGATCCATCTTTGTAAATATTTTGGCTCCTCGCACTCTGTCTTGTAATTCTGACATAAGTGGGAGCGGGTATCGGTTGGCAATTGTAATTTTATTTATGCCCCGATAGTCAACACATAACCGAAGACCTCTGCCATGGGCCTTTGGGACGAAGAGAATAGGAGCTGCTGCCGGTGACTTGGAAGGTCTGATTTTCCCAGTACCTAGCATATCCTTTAACCATTCTCTTAATGTTTCTAGCTCAACTTCGTTAAGAGCATAGACAGGTCCCCAAGGAGAAGTTTCTCCTTCTTTGAGGTCAATCGCGTGGTCGTATGGTTTGTGTTCTGGAAGCCTATGTGCTGCTTCCTTTGTCATGATATTGATCCAGCCACAAAACTTCTCAGGGACTTGTTGAAGTGCCTCTGATAATTCTTCTGTGGTGGATACGGATGAGATGTGACCTAGAATTAAGGCCTCTGGGTGGTCGAGTGCGTGTTTGTCGACCTGGAGGGAGAAGGCACTGGCTTGCGCCTTATTGCACTTCTCTTTGCAACGTGGGGAGGTAAATGAGATCTGATTTTGATCTCCCCAGAGGTTGCAAGGCTGGTGTTGCGCCATCCACCAATATGGCAGGATAGCATCGCAGTCACTATCTAGCGGAGCGACTTCAAATGATTCCGCAGCAAAATGTTGCTTATGCTGCAATAAGAATGGAACCGTAAAGAATACTCCTGCTCCAGCAACTATTTCATTGTTGAAGTTGCGAATTTGGAGCGGGGTGTCTCTTTTGATGGTTGGGATTTTGTATTTGTGGACCAAGGCTTTGTCCAGGAGGGCAGCAGTAGAGCCTGTATCTAAGAGGACTCTCACTGTGCGTTGCTGATTCTTGGACCAATTGAGAACCATATTGATTATTGGTCTCGGCCCATGGTGAGGAGGAGTTGGTGCTAATTCCTTGGTTCCTGGAATTGCATCTCCCTTGTCTGATGGTCGACTCTTAGTCCTGGTCGACTCAAGGCTGTCTGTTGTTTTCCTTTTTGTTCCCGCACATTTCCCAATTAATGCGTCTGTATCTGTTTCCTCCTCGGGTGATGCCTCCCTAGAGGACTTTAAAAATCCGATTCCATATTTTGATCTTCCTCCAATTCCCATACCCTAGGCTGCGCATCAGGCCTGTCCATATCCTCATTATCCTGCCTTACTGCAGCAGTTTTATCCTTCTTCCTTTCCTTGGGCTTTTCTTGTTCCTCAATTTCGTCATCATCACGCTTCCTCTTCCCTGAAGAAGCTACCTTTCCATCCTTTGTCAACTCAGTTCCCCCAACTGTTTTCTTTGCGTAGCAGTCGTACATCTTATGCCCAGAACGTCCACAACGCCAACAGTCTGCCTTTTCCTTCTTGTGTTTATCAATTTCTGTTTGGGGTACTCCTGGTAAGGCCTCCCTTCCTGAGGCATAAACCGCCGGTTTTTCTGACTTTTTTCCAGCAAAAACTCTCTTATCCTTTTTCTCCTTAAATTTTTCCTTGTGCTGCACCTCCTTAGGGCGCACATTTTCCTTATGTTTATTTTTATCTTTTGTACGATCCTCTCGTACCTCCAGAGTCCTCTTCTTTGAACCCTTCAATTCCTCTTCTAATTCTTCAACAACATGTGCAGCATCTTTTACTGCATCAATCATCTCTTCATCATCGGTGGGAATACCACCACATCTCTGGTAAACCATTTTTTTAATTGCAGGTGTTATCGCCTCCCAGATGACATTCCTGTACATGGGCCCAATTGCCCCAACCCTCATATTCAGATCCTCCAACTTGGTGATGTAATCGTCAATGTCTCCATCGTATTGGAGTTCCGTAATCCTCTTGACGTCTTTTTGGGCCTCTCGCCTATCCTCAAATCTAGTCTCAATTGCACTTGAAAATGCAACCCAAGTATCCCTTAACCCTTGTCGTTGAATACTTTTCCTTCTTTCCTGGTGCCAGCTCAATGCCTTATGCGTGAGCAAGCTCCCAACCCACGTAACCTGATCATCTTCGTCTGGAAATGTTTTTGTGTATGTTTCAATATAATCTTTAACCGACATCCACCATGTCCTGAACAATGTTTTATCCTTCCCACTGAAGAACTGCTGTGCCTTCATTTCAGGCATCTTTGGTCTCTTAGGTCCAGCAGGTTCAGATTGTTGTAATTTTTTAACCAGTGACTCCAAAAATGCCTCTGTTGCATTCTTCGCCTCTGGATTTCGTGCTTTCTGTTTTTCTTTGCGCTCCTGGCGCTTTCTCTCCAATGCTTTTCTGATATACTCATCATCTGAATCTTCGTCGTCTGAAGGGTCAGATGGGGGTGGTGGAGGTGGCGGAATTCTACCACCAGGTAGCTTTCCTCCACCGTTTCCTTGACCAATGTCAAGAGATCCATCCTCTGATGGTGGTAACGGGAATTCTGGCGCTCTGCCAAGGGAAGGGGGTTTTGGAGTCATTTCCTCATGCATAGCCTCGGTGAGAGGCTTTGCATCGAAATTTTCTTTTTTCTGGATTTTGGACATAACAAGGCTGATGACCTTGTTGACCAACTCCAATTTCTCCTCCTCCCTCTGTTCCTCGTAGTCAAGTAGTCGCTGTTGATGGGTTTCTTCAGCGACGCACAGCGCTTCAATCCGCCTGTCCCGTTGTCCGTCGTCCTGTTGTCTAATGGCATCCCGAGTGTTTTTCTCGAATGCCCATCTCTCGATTTCTCTGTTGATTTCCCGCTGCCTCTGGGCAAAGGCCTCGAGAATAGCATTCGTCGTTTGGATGCCCTGGTTTAATTCTTCAGCAGCTGCTTGATTCGCTGCTTCTTTAGACTTTGCATCTGTAGCAAGGTCACCGATGGTCTTCCAAACTTGACCAGCAAACTCATTGCTGGCTTGAACTTGTCGCGTAACAGTTTGGAGGTTAACCTCCTGGTCCTAGTTCCCCTTTTTCGCTAAAATATCGTAGGCCTTCTGCATGCCTTGGGCCATCTCCTGGTATAGCCCCTTCATCTGTTGCAACTGTTCTTTCATTGCAGCCCCTTCGCCGGCTGCCTCGATCAACTTCCTGATATCTCCTTCTGTAGCATCCATCCTTTCCATCATTAAAACTACCCATTGAGGAACATCGCCTGTGTTGATCGTTGTTCCATGATGGACCCGTGCTGGTCCCCGAGTAGTAACCTCATCCCATGAACGAGGACGGGTAATACTGATGGTGTTACCCATGGGAGCATCAAGGCCGTCATCGTGACCTGCAGGTCCAGCGATTCTGCGTGAGGCCATTATTGTTGATTGGATTGTTTCTGTAACTGTTTTGGAGGGTTTTTTGCTTTCGTATTGCCCTAGAGGAGGGTCTTTCGTATTCGTGTCGATTAATGAACTTGGTAGCTTGTAGCCTTATGTTTATTGTGTGAACCTGGGCACAGTCCTAACTATGCAGAGGCTTTTCCGATCGTTCTTCCAAGTGCTTCGTCCTAGGATAAACACTTCGTTCTCAAGACAAACAGACACTTCGTTCTCAAGAACTAATAGGGGTATTCCAAAGATAAAGCTAGGAAGTAAATCAATCGATCACAGGCCGAATAAACTTAAGGGTCGTCCTTGGAGGTAATTGCTGGTGTAGATAGGGTATCGTCGTGTAGAGGATCAATGGATGATGATGGAGGAGACAGAGGGAAGACATAGGGTCTTTTATAGACTTTCGTCTACAAGTTCGCCCAGCCTTCCTTAGGGAACCAACTGCCAGACTGGGCTTAGGAGATAAGTCATGGGTCAAAGCTGTGACGCATCTGCTGAGGCTTGCATCATGCTAAGCACGCAATTAAATTAATTGCTCACTTGCCTAATGCTCGCCATGGTCAGATTAATCCTTGAAATGGCTGACCGTACTACCACACCTTCCAATGAGGTGCTGGGGTTATGAGTCACACCGGAGGGCAACTCCGTCTGACTGCATCATGCATGAACTCTTGTGATAATGACGCATGAGTCATTTATCGTATGAGTCGCGCCATCATAGATCTCCCTAGGGAATCTCGATTGCAAGTAGAGGTTACTGACATCATAAGGCATCCTGATGCCCTACCGGAGTGGATCACTCCGTCACATTCCTGTGTGATGTCATATGTGCCCCACCTGCGCGCACTTGCGCGCAGCCACACCCTGGTGTGGATGCAAATGCCGTCTTGTTCCAAGTTGGCAGCTCTAGGCCCAAGGACGCGTCATATCAGTTCCATCAAACAGGTTTCCTGAGTGGAGTTCCCTGCTGGACGTCGTCTCATGCTGATGCACTGTTGACCCTTGTCCTGCATTCCACTCCTGTTTGCTGACTAGACTCTGCCCTATCTCTTCGCCCAACTGTTCACCCAACTCGTAACACCGGATGACACCCTTGCACCGCATCTGCATTTTCTTGGAATCTCTTGTTCCCATGCTGCCCCTATCGTAGCCGTGTATTGCCGAATACTCCTCAGGTATAAGGAGGTGACCTTTTCCTCGTCTTCTTCGTTCCCCATCAGCGTCGTTCGTAGTTGTCTCAAGGGTAAGTCGACACCCTTGAGGTAAGTGTTCATTTCCCCGTCTCCGTCCTGAGTCCTCCCAAACTGACAGTGAATAATAGTTTCGACGCCTCGGGCCGGAAGCCTCGTGAGGTCCTATCGGAAAGTCACGAATCACGTGATGTGGCTAGCCGGAGCTCCTCTGGGGGTTCCGGCCCGGGATACTAACTTAATCATTCATTCTCCTGTCGAGTTTGCCATATTCTCCATAGCGTTATATATGATACCTATACTATTCTCACACATTATAGGGTGTGACAACTCCCCCTTAACATTATCTCTGATCGAGGACCCCAATTTTCTGCCCTGTTTTGGAAGAATCTCTGTCGACATTTGGGAATCGAGCCGCGATTATCCACGGCATTCCATCCACAAATGGACGGACAAACAGAACGAATGAACGCTATCATGGAACAATATCTTCGAGCCCACGTCAACTATCTTCAAGATGATTGGGCCGAATGGTTACCATTACCAGTATTCGCTGCAAACAATGAGGCATCGGAGTCAATGGGAACTTCTCCATTCTTTGCGAACAAAGGATTTGACCCCCTTGGCCAATTCAATTTACTCCCAGCAGCTACGAATGATGTCAACGATCGACGGGCCCTGAGAACATCAAAAACCCTCGCCGACATCCATAACCATCTACAAGCTGAAATCAACAGAGCTAACCTACGTTATCAAGAGAATGCCAACAGACATCAACTCCTGTCACCGAATTATCAGCCTGGAGATTTGGTATGGATGAACGCCCGCAATTGGAAAACTCGTCGACCCTCCCGGAAACTAGACAACAAACGTTATGGACCCCTCAAGATTATCGCCAAAGTATCCCCCTATGCCTACCGATTAGAGCTACCCCCAACGATGAAATGTCATAACGTTCAACATATCTCCCTATTGGAACCCGCTGCGAATGATCCTTACCCCGGTCAACAATCAGACCCACCACCCCCGGTGGAGATAGACGGTGAAGACGAATACTTCATCGAAGCTATCCTGGACTCCCAAATTCACAGAAAGAAACTTCAGTACATGGTCAAATGGGTTGGATATGATATGCCCGATTGGGAACCTGCCAAACTTCATTCCGACAGTAAAGCCGTTGACGACTTCCAGAAGATGTACCCCGATAAACCGGGACCCCTCCCTAACTTATCTTAGAAGTTACTTCGCCGGAGCTCAGTCCAAGATGGGGGATCCTGTCACGGCTCAACAATTATTACCTCCCCCCTCCTTGTCATTCATTCATCTATTATCATTCGCTTTATTATCCAGCCCTCGTGTGTTTAATCATTTCTATTATCCCCCGGTCATCGATCTTCACTCGTCATTTGTCTGGGTTAGGGTTACGCTCAATTCCCAAGTTGTGACACAGGTCACGTGACCTATTGCCAGGGTTAGGGGTCTGCTGGGATCCCTTTTCGGAAATTCCACACCTAGGGTCTAACGATGATCTTATCCGATAAGATAAGATCGGTCACGTGTCCCTTATGAGTAATGGATCAGTATGCAAGCGCACTGGTCTACTAACGTGCGCACACGTCACTAGGGTTAGGGCACGATCATCTTATCGATAAGATAAGATCTAGTCATGTGACCTTATCAGTATTGCACCATCATTTGAATCGCAACTGATCTGGATTCACGTGACTAGGGTTAGCGTTGCGCCCGCACGCACACAGACTGGGGTTAGGTTTGTGACCGCACGCGCACAGCTGGTCTAGGGTTACAAATGCACGTGCACGATTAGGGTTACGGAAGAGCACGCGTGACTTCGCTTAGGGTTACGCTAGCGCGCACGCGAAGCACGCTATCGCGCATGCGAGATCCGCTAACGAGCGCGCGACGAGGCTGTGCACGCAATCACGCTAATTTGGTACGAACCGGTTAGCGCGTCTAGAACGCGCAACCGGGACTGCATTGTTTATCTCGTTATTTTTCGGGAAAAATCTGCAAATAGTGGCTCGGCGTGTATGGAGGAAAAATTGTATATAAGAGGAACGTTTCTTTGTTTGGTTATTTTGTTTTCCTTTTCTCCTTACACAGTTATTTGTTTATTTACAAATTGAAATACTTTGTCAATCTTTGTTTACGTCCCCGTTTTCGTCCCCGTCTTTGGGTCTCTTTGTCCCTTGAAATCTTTGTTTTTTTCCTTAACTTCTAAACACAGAGATCTCTAAGTTGATGCTTGACACAGCTTAAGAGTTTCTAACGTTGAAGTTCTTATAAGGATATCTTCATTGAACTCAAGAGTGAATAATTGAGAAGAGCCCTCAGGATCTCCGTCAGGTATCTCTCCCTTGTTCTCCGTTGCAGCATGTGTCAACCGATACCTGCATAAGCAAGGGTGTTGACGCAAGGGGTGGATTAGCGTCGATTTTAGCGTCGGAGCGCACCGGGGTTGGTTGCGTTACGGCACGTGAGGAGGCTCTGCTGTAGCCTGTGAACATTTGTTGCGAGAATAGGGGTCCGAAAGGGGGGAATTTTGGGGGTTCACCACAACCAGTGCTCCGGGTGGGCGGGGAATTTGGAGGGAGGGGGATTTCGGTATGCCGAAACCAAAAATGAGGTTGGTTTGATGATCAGAGGGTGGGTGGTGGTGTGGCGTTGATGAGAGTGCCCAGAATCCGGACCGGAGATCCCAAATTCGCGGTTTTCCGTTGGAACTCAACGGTAAACGGTAATTGGGTTGCAAAAATGGGGATTCGGGGTAATTCCGAGGTAACAAATCGATTGCCAATATGAAAATCGGGAAGATTGTTGTTGTTGTCGAAAATGCAGGGGGGGGGGGGAGTCAGCGGTTGCTGTAGTGTTCCTTGCAGAAGTTGGTATCCAAGGTAATGTCGTCGGGATTTCCCCAAAAGTTGTTCGGTTGGTGTTTTGCCATCCACCAACAGGGCAAGATGATGTCCGTTTCATGATTCTAACGGCATGATTTGGAAAGTTTCTCTTGTATAATGCTGTTGGTATTGTAAGACAAGAGACAGGGTGAAGGCCTGTCCGGCCTCACGTCGTGCAGATCCGGCTGCTCCATTGATGTCTAAGGGCTGGGTTCAATTGATGTGGGGAAGATTATGTCTCGCTACAAATGTCGAACTGATAATATGGATCGCCGCTCCAGTATCAAACATTGTTCGAACGCAGAACACCCGTTCCCATGGTACTGATATGTTCATTTTGACTATGGGCCGTGGCCCGGACTTTGGGGGTTCATTTTCCCCTTTTTTCGTGAGTTTAGCCCTTTTACTATGTTTTTGAGTTTTTTGTGGTTTTGTCCTTTTAACCCCGCCAATCGGAGGTGTCCATGTGTTAATGCGTCTTGATCTGGTTGACCATGCTTGCGCATCGTGGCCGGTCCTGTTAGTTTAAATTTGCATGTTCGGACCTGACTTCCCATGCACGGGGAAATTCTGGTGAAACAGGCACAACTGCTGGTACCTGCTTAGACTTTTTGGTGGCTCGCTCCTCTTCGGACTCTTCATGGTTGGCTTCGTCATTGGTTGACCTTTCCCTTTTCTTTCTGTTCACCGCAGCCACCTTTGCTGCAATTTCGGGACCTGGGCAAGTCTTCTTTGGAAAGTATTCCAGTGTGTGATGGCTGGAGCGTCCGCATCTCCAGTAGGATGCCTTATCCGCATTGTACTGGTCAATTTCAGACTGGGGTACACCGATTAATGCATCCCGGGTGCTCTGAAACTTCTTTTCCTTCGGCATGTTAGAGGTTGAAGGTGTATCCCTATGGGTTGCCTTCGATTTCTGGTCGCGTTCTTTGTCTCTCTCGTTTTTCTTCCGTGTCTTATCTTTTTCCGGCTGGAGATCGATTTGTTGTAGGCGTGGATTCTCCTTCTGATTCTTCTCCTTTTCTCGTTGGGTGGCCTTTTTTACAAGGGCGGCCTTGAAGAGTTCGAATGACGGGTCGTATGGATCTTTGGTTAGATCTGATGCGGCTTGGATGACCTCGTCATGGAAGGACTGACTGTACATCTCTTGGAGGACTTCTCACTGAAGTTGATCCTTCCCCTGGTCGATTGACATCCGAATTCGCCGCTCGTCAGCAGGAAGCCCAGCCTTGTACCAGCCCGGGAGGTGCTTCCAACGAAGTTTGTTCATTCTAGGGGTGTAGTTTCTTCGCTCGTGTGGGTCCCAGAAATACTGAGTCATTGCTGCCGCGTATGTTTGCCAGGTGTCTTGTGGCTTAGACGACTTCTACATGTCGACACGATTCTGGTGTCATTGGCGGGCGTCACCCTTAAGGAAGGATCCAAGCCAATGGATCTTTTGAAGGTCAGTCTGATAGTCGATAGCTCGGACTGTCATAAACTCCTTCACGGCCTTGAACCAAGGCATGAATTCGGCCTTCTCTCCAGAGAATGATTCTGGCTCATTCATCTTAGGAGCCTTGCCCATGACCACAGGTGCTCGGTTTGTGGATACCCTATTTTTTCTATCCCTTTTCCGCAGCTCCTGAATGGATCGCCGAATTTCCTTAGGAACCTGCTCAGCATACCTGCGCGCAGAGTCTGAATCAGATTCTGAGGACCCAGAGCTACTGCTGTCAGGTGATGGAGGAGGAGGGGGTACACGTCCGTTTGGTGGACTACTTCCACGTCTAGAACCTATTCAGGAGGCTTGGATAGATCCCCGCCCATTCCGGTCATTTGGTCTGGGAGGAATTGGCGTGGCAAGTTATACAGGGAGTCATCATCTCCCTGGTCGTCGGATTCGGAATCGGTCACGTCATGGTCACTCTCCGGTGAAGGGGCCCGACCATCTGTGCGGCGTCCCTGGATCACTTTGCTGATTAGTAACGCCACATCTGCTTGCCTACTTGGGTCCGCAACCCTTTTGACTTGCTCCTGTAATTCCAACTCAATCGCCTTCCACTTGGTGTCGAAGGCAGCCTGCAATCCTTCTCTTTTGTGCTCACTTCGCGCGGCGGCCTCGTCTTGTTGTTTCTTCAGGCAATCATGATCAGCCTGCTGTCATTTCTGCAGTTGTGAAAGGCGGTCCATTTCCTTTCGGACATGCTTTTTGCCGGCTGCCAAGTCCGCCTTCAACACAGCTTCCTTATCTTTCAACTCCTGCTGGTCTTTAGCCATCCAGGCCTCCAAGTCCTTCTCTTTTTGTCGTAATTCTCCTGCCCATCGTTCGCAGCTGGTGTTCCATGCGTCGTGTTTTGTGGCTTCCGCTTTATAGTAAGCCATGATAATTTGTTGGTTATTTTCTAAGTTTTTGGTATAGGCCTCCAGGGTCACTTGTCGATGGACCTCATCCTTGGCTGCAGTGATTGGGAGGTCCTCCATTTGCCATTGAAGCTGAGTATATTCTTCGGCGACGTCCATAAATTGGCGGTTGGTCATGTTGAATTGGGTATTCACCGCATTACCCATCTGTTGTTGTGTTTGTTGAGGGGCTTGGTCCAAGTTGACTTGGATGTTTTCGTACTCCGTTTGCATACTCATGAACATCCAGATTGCATCGCCCTCGTCGTTCTGGATTTGGCTGCGTAAGTCGCTAATGTCTACAGCAGTACGAGCCAGTTGTCTCATCACGTCCTCAGCCCATGGTCGGATGCCCGGGATACGGATGGAATCTGGTAACCCACTGATTTCTATCTCATCACTGACGTTGTCGGGGTCAGCACTGAGGAGAGCCCATGAGGCCAGGGGCTGAGATTCGTATTCGATAAGTTCCGCCATGTCGTAATATAGTGGCTGATGAGTACTTCTCGATTCACTCAGTGAGGTGTATGAGTAAACATATAGTGTATACCGGGGGTCCTAGAGTAAATGGACGGCCGGGTAACTCTGAAATATTCGAAAGAAAAGACAGAAGTAATCATTCCAAGAAGGGGAATTATACCTTCTCAAAGGGACTCTTCTAACGGAATATAGAGGTGATAAGAGTTATAAGTTTGAACTCTCCTGCGTATCTCAGGGAGTGTTTCGAGAGTACTGGTTCGGTTTGGTGGTCGTTTCTTGAAGAGGGAGAACCGAAGGTATTTTAGTGCTTTCAGGTAAGGTTTGGATTCGATGCCGTTGGGTATCAACTCAAGAGAAGACAATAACCCCTTGTGGGATGTGTTGTTGTATACGGGACAGTGGTAACGGTGTTGCTGAATGATGTCTTCTTTGTGTGGGGGCTTTTGAGACTTTTTATATTTTTCTTATCATGAGCCCCCCCCTCATATACCCTGCGAGCACTATGCGGTGGGCGGAAGTGGAAGTACCTTAAGACGTTGGCTGGCTACACATCAACGTGATTTTTCCACCATACAAAATGCAACTTTGGGTAAAAACGCTAATATCGCGAATTTACTTTAAGGTATCCTCCGGGCCGTTATCCGGATCATGCCTTAGTCATTTGCTAATGCCTAGACTCGTTCTTTTCGTCGTTTGCACTGACGTCATCGAGAATAACAAGGCATCGGAATGCATTTCGAAGAATGTGCATTGCAGGACTGGCTGACGCGTTCCTGCAACTCACATCGGACTTCGATATCCGGTTGGAGATTCCCTCGGTTCCGGTGAAGTCGTTTGTATGATCTGACGATGTCGTCATGGCCGGCAGTAGACTGTGGGCATTCCGGGGGTCCGTAATAGGAGGTGGTCCGATGTTCGGTTCCTCATACAGTCGTCTCGTGATATCGGCAGTTCGAAGGTGCGTTTGCGAAGATAAGGTTTCCGGTAATAACTACCGACAGAGGTAGTTAACTCCTTATCTCCTTCGGCCGACTAGACTCCGCTGTCGTATGTTGTTATTGGGCTTATCCGGTTTCCTTCCTCGGTCAGGCGCAATGCCACGGTCACGTATGACTATGTTTTCTTGTTTATGGCAAAGTGTTCCGTGAATACATTATCCCATACAACTTAAATACAGTTCTTTCCCTCCTAACCTTTCTATCCTTATCATCCTCGATATCTGTTTCCTGCGGTGACCTATTTGCGTCACATTCTCCTTCCTATTCGTATTCATATCTGGCGCGCCGTGTCTCTTAGTTCCACGACCCTGTCCGGACGGTTTTCTCATATACGGCAGAAGAGGTGCGTTCGCTCAAAGGCTTCGGTAAGTCTTTGAGTGAGGTCCTAAGGTTATAAGTATTCCAGGTTTTTATCAGCGGCAGCGGTATGTTCCTCGAGGTATGGCTGCACATTAGAAACCACAGTCGTTGATCGGAAACAGACCCACCTCAGGGGCTGCCCGGGGTTTCCCCGCCCTCGATGATGCTGACTTTTTCCCTGGCCCCCCATTATCCTACTTCCTGCGGGAAGTGGATGAAGGGTAGTTAGTAATAGCTCTCGCCTTTGGCTTGAGTTATTACTTACATAAGGATTCCCATTCTTTAAAATGTCATATTGGGGTAGGGTATGACAACTGACTTCCCACGTGAAAAACAAAAGAAAACCTCGTAAACACCTAAAAGATAAGTAAGGAAAAATTACAAATGATGTTCTAAACACCTGGCCCTCCCACCCGTGCGTATACGTATCGTCTGCCTATCTCCATCGCAGTAAGAAATCTCAAGATCGCTTTCGTGGGTCGATCGTCCCTGAAAAGACCCACTATCTTGAGCCTTCCCCTCAGCCTTCCCCTTCTTCCCCGAATCCTATCCACCTCTTCCTTGAACGTCTTAAACTCATTCCTCCAATGAGGGCAATCGCCGGAGAGATGACCTCTGGTTTGTCTCTTGATTGACTGGCACCACTGGCACCGATCCGACTCCTCTTTCTTGATGCGTACCAAGTGGGCTTTTTGTTTTTTTGAAGATGCGGTTTCTGTTAGTCGGAAACTTGTCGTGTGATAAGTTGTGAAGTGGTTACGCGATAGGCCTCATAACGTGTTGAACCCTCGTACCGACAAGCAAACATCATTCTACTGCCCTTTTCCGGCCACCTTTCAACAATGACGAGTCAGAAATGTTGCATTTTCACCGAGCCAAGAAAGATGATGACAGAGAAGAAGAGAAGATTACTTTGCCAGATGGTACAGTGGTGTCACCAGGGACTCAAGGAGGAAAAAGGGATGTTGTCAGATGGATGGGAATTCATTTTGATAGAAAGCTTACATTTAAACACCATGTGCATGAAAAGCTGACTGCCGCCTTCAGATCCTTCATTGCCCTATCTAGCCTCGTCCGCTTCCAAACAGGTTGGTCCCCAGCAGCTGCACGCTTACTTTACTGTGCCTGTGTCCAATCCAGGTCCGATTTTCGAGTAGAGATTTGGTGGCAAGGACACAAAGGTCTGGCCGAAACAATGCAACTTCAACAAAAAGAAGCCCTGAGGAGGATTGTCAATGTGTACCAATTGACACCTATAATGGCCCTACACAAGGAAAGTGCAATACCACCAGTGACGATCAGACTAAATGGAAAACAAAGAAACTATGCCCAAAGGCTTCTCACACTCCCTCCAACACATCCTGTGGCTTCCAGGTGTCCATCCTCCTTCCCGATGCCAAATGACTTCGAAACCTCACTACTATCTAACCGGGAATATGACTGGCAATGGCAGAGTGAACTTGGAGCACCCTCACGGCTTGCTTGCTTACTTCAATACCTGGGAGCATGGCTATCCCCCATAGACACAGTCCAGGACACAGCCTAACCATCCATGAAACCTTGGGAGAAGAGCAGCATCCATACCGAAATTGAGGAAATCCCAAGACAAGACGCCGCCAGAAAACACATGAACAGACTGCAAGATTATATACACTGACGGCTCATCGAAGGGAGATCAAACAGGGGCTGGTGTCTAGATTCCTCGTGGACTCCCACAAATAATTACAACCACGATACCGATGGGAGAAACCAGTGAGGTCTATGATGCAGAACTCCGAGCAATACTTGAAGGCCTCAAGAAGACTGCATCATTTATCAAGCGACACAAGGAATCCAATTGCCATATCTACATCTTTTGTGACAACCAGTCAGCGATCCGTAGGATAAGACACCTCCACAGGGGACCCGGCCAATATATTGCCCGAAGCATCCATGAAATTACAAAAACCCTGATGAAATTCAACACTGAAATAACAATCTCATGGGTACCGGGACACACACAAATCCGAGGAAATGAGATGGTAGATGACCTCGCCAAAGCTGCAACCTCTCCGAAACCGGATCGCACGCCTGTGGTATCCATCTCCTGGCTCAGAAGACAAACCCGAGGCCAGAAACTGAAGGAGTGGAAGGAATGGTACGAACAACAAAAACCGCCAAAAACATACAAATCAGCTCATGTAGGACAGCTAGACATTGCATACACAAATACCACCCGCAAAATCTCATCAGCCATCCTAGGCCTCAGAACCGGTAATGGATATTTCTTGCATTACCTACCAAAGACGAACTCCGAAAAATATCCTTCACCCAGATACACCTATCCAATGCAACCCCCACAAACACCCAAACATTCCATCCTAGGCTGCCCAAAATACCAAGTACAGAGGAATAAGCTCCGCCGCGAACTGAAACTGCACAGGAACCACCCTGCACCACTCCAAGTGATACTCTACCCTCCTGATGGAACCAAGGCCCTTAACACTATGATCTCTACTACCAAGATTGCCGCCGTAAAGTGGATACAGGCACAGGTAAGTAATGCTCCCGCTGTGGAAGATGACCCGGAAGGAAGGAGAATGGGCTGGGGAACACTGATCGAATCTGAGAACGAGCACGAAGCGGTTCGGAGCGAATAAGACGAATAATGCTGTAAAAAAAAAAAAAAAAAAAAAAAACAAAAAAAACCTGAAGAGAGATACATTATGTACATAGAGAGCCGAAGAACAGCAAGAGCGAGAAAGGGTGCCGCGCGAGAAAGGCAAAAGAGAACAAGTGAGAGGAAGAAGAGGACCGGATGAGACAAAAGCTGAAGAGAGAGGTGAAAGGAGAGGTCTAAAAAGAAGGTGGAAAAGTCGAGGGGCGAAAGGAAAGAGGTGGAGTGAAGTGATATCAAAGAGCAGAGAAGAGGAGCGAAGACCAGTGTAATGGAGCAGAGAAGAGAGGAGAAGAGAGGAGAGGAGCAGAGAGGATTGAAGTAGAGAGGCGAGGTGAGGAGAGGAGAGTGAAGGAGAGCATAGGAGAGCAGAGGGGAGCAGAAGAGAGCAGAGACAGGGTACGAATAACGAAGCGAGAGTGTAGAGTTAGACTGCCGGGAGGGAAAAGAGCAAACAGGGCTCCAAAATGTAACGACGAGAATGAAAACCAGCAGGAGGAAGAGAGGTGGCAACAGGCCCAAGAAATGGAGTACGCTCTGGGGCGGATCCCAGCGAGACTCCAAGGTAACAGCTGGAGCCTCAAAATATAATTAGACTGTGGCATACGTCATAACCTTGAGGTTGGGAACGTTCAAGAAAATTAAATCAAATCAAATCAAATAAGTGATGCTGTACTATTTCGATACGAGTGATGACGCATGATGGGACTGACACACTGAATAGTTTGTCAAGTAACGTATTCCCGTATTCCCGTATTCTTAATTGAGCTTTTTACTACCCTATCTATCTGGCAAAAGAATAGCAATCTCTTCAACGGAATTGGCCTTGAATTCATTCGTTGTTATGTATTTGCAAAGGAAAAAGAATATGGTATCTAGGCTATAAAAATTGACAACTTTTATGAAGCACCGCGAGACGTAATTTTGGGTATCATTTGGTAGGAGTTATGATGCTTATGATATCGTTTCCGCTTCCGCAATATTGACATTATCACTCCCCTCCCCCTTTTCGCCTGTCACCCTCGACATAGACATTAGCAGTTCGCCACAGAGCTTCTTTCCTTTCCACCCCCAACCGCCCGAACCCCGTCAATTCCCCGTCCAAACAACCTCCTTACAAAGCACAGTAACCTCTCTAAAAAACCTCCTCCACTCAAGTGGATCTCCAACATTCTTACTAAACGTAACCTGCAACAAGTCCTCTGCCAGTCTCTCGACAATCACATCACCTCTCAGGGGACATTTTCTTCGATCCTCAGTTTTTATTGGGATCCACGTTTCCGTGTTATTGTCATCGTAGTCGGAGGGTTTGAATGGTGGAATTAAGATACCCATACGGTGAAGGGCGCTGGAAATTATCGGCAGGATTTGTCGGAAGGAGTAAGATGAGAAGAAACGTGTTAATCGTTGGAAGGGACAGATGTCACCGAATTTACTGGCGTGTTGTGTCTGTTAAGAAAGGGGGTTAGTATCTAGTATCTTGAATGCCGCAACAAATGAAAAGATGAAGGATGGGGCAAGTTTACCAGAGAAATCAATCCATCACTACCCCTAGGCGCAAACTGGCTCATAGTAGGATCCTCCGCCAGCGCCGCCCAAATACTCTGCGATTCCCTATTTTCCAATTCATCTTTACTATCTCTCGCCACAGGCTGACTCGCAAACGGTTGTCTCAGTCGTTCAATATCAAACTGCATATCCCCCGCCGCAGCCGCCACAGGTTGCGTCGATGATAGTCGTCCAAAGTCATTATCCACCTTAACATGCCGTACCGGTGGTTCTTTACTGAAATCAATCTTTAGATTCTCCATCATTTTTGCGGCTAATCCCACCCCATCGGAACACCGTCCGTCGAGTGATAGATAAGGATTTGGCCTGGTGAACCAAGGATGGTCTCTTATCCGCTCCAAGGAGAAGCGTGAGGAGGTGGAAATACACATCATGCCCCGTAATAAGGATAATGTGTCGTTGGGTACAAATGGCCAGGGATCATAAGATGGGCGTCCTTTACTTCGTTTGTAAAGATCGAATTCGAAGGAACGGTCAGTAGGCTCATCCCATGGTGTATTACCTACTAGTAAAGTGAAAAGAACAACACCGCAGGACCAGATATCGCAGTAGTCGGCGCGGTAGGAACCTACCAGGACCTCGGGTGCCGCATACGGCGGCGATCCGCATAAGGAACTGGATTCTTTGTATTTGCCTTTGTAGTGGAATAGTACGGCGAGGCCAAAGTCGGCGATTTTTAGGTTTCCGTTGCCGTCGAGGAGAATGTTTTCTGGTTTTAAGTCTGGTGGGTGTTAGGAGTTGCTGATTGATGAGGGGTTGGAATGGAGAGGATGAACTGTTTACCCCGATGTGCTATTCCTTTGCCGTGCATCCAACTTAAGCCAGAGATCATTTGGACAAAGTAGAAATGTGCAATATCTTCCGGTAGTCCCACATCCGGTTCTGCTTACTGTCAGCCTTTCGTTCTTCCGCCGTTTTCCCTACTCCTCCCACTCCATGCCTTAAAGATATAATTTCCCCCCCACAAACAACATCCAGCCCAAGAAAACCCACCTATCTTATCAAACAAATCTCCTCCCTGTGCATACTCCATAGCAATCCAAATCCACACATCATTCTCCCCATTCCCATAAAACTGAATCAAATTCTTATGACCACTCGAAAGCTTATGAAGCTCTACCTCGAACCGTAGTTGTCTCGCCGATATATGTCCTCGCTCTAATGCGTTTTTCTTGTGTACAAATTTTACTGCAAATACTCCAGTGTCGCTTTTTCCTTTTTTGACACTGCGTTATAGAAGGTCAGCTTTGACTATTAAAAATACGCGGACTATGGGAAATAAAGCAGCTTCTGAAGCAAAAATGAAGCAAGCACAGAGCAAGCTCGTAGCAAGCAGAAACCAAGCTCGAAGTAATACAGCTAGACACAGAAAACAAAAAGAAACAGCAAGGAGAAACCCACGAAGCATAAGCACCTCTTCCAATAGTTTTCGATACAACATCGAACGGTAAATCATTAGGCAGCGGATCAAGCTGTGTCAAAGTAGTCTGTTGTGTAGTCTATATAGCACCACCATAGCACAATTCAGCATTTAATTTCACCATCGCCCCCATGGTAAATACCGGAAGGCTTACTCACCATCTCAACTTTTATAAACTTCCGAACGCGTTGATGAGTGACTGGAGCACTGGAGACGCGTTCGGGACTTCTGGGGCGCGGGGTTCGGCGTTCGGACCGGGATGACGCAGTGGTGGGGTACCTTGGGTCCTTGAGGCTTGAGGCTTGAGGCTTTAGGCTTGGCTTAAGGGTCGTTTGGCTGCTTCAAGCTTGGGTTACTTTCGCTGTGGCTGTCTTCGCTGTGCTTTGCGTTAGGTACATGTGATACCCCGCACCGCACTGAAGGATGGATGACACGTATGGTATATTGCATATTACAAAGTTCTTCACGGGATAAACGGAAATCTTCAAGCCCTATGGATATTGCAAAATGCAGTTGAGCTTTCAGTTGTTTGGGATTATGAGATGATGAGACGATGGGATGGATGGGTGTGTGGATACTGTAGGCGAAAATGTGCCTGTAGGCAGGAAAAGCAGTAGATGAGGGAGGGAGCCTGATATGGAATTGATGATGATGGTGATGGAAAAGAATGGAATTTTGGTGTCGAATCTCGATGACTTAGCTTAGCTTAGCTTCGTTGGGCCTCAGAGCTCAACAAATCATTCGTTTCCCCGCATCTGCCTCGTTTTTGTTCCATTTTGCCTTCGTTTAAGCATTAAACATTCCAGTGTGGTCTCTTGTTGTGGTAATGATGTTCATTTACGAGCGCATGAGAAGAGACCGGTATGCCACATGTAATAAACGAGATTAAACTTGACATCTCAAACACGTGCTCTTTGAGCCTTTATGAGCTCACCTACGCGCTGTAGGAAGAGGCACAGTCGACGACAATCGCTCGTCATGACGTCATATACAGATCCACTCAAATACGCTGGTATCCAAGCCTACAGAGTCGCCGCTTGAAACAGAAGATTTAAATTATGTAGAGCCAAAACCAGGACAATGATTATCTAGGAGGTACAATGAACCTGAAGGACGACAACGAATTGAAATGATATCTGGAATCAACAACGGTGCGCCGAATCCGACAGACCTAAGAAACTTTACATTGAAAAGCAATCTGACCAAATTGTCCCGCTAACGAAACCCCGCCCGCTGGAAACGAAGAAACTGAAATTGACAATGGTATAACTACGCAGTTTTGTACAAAAGGACAGCAAGGTTGCCGACGTAGAAGTAGATGAAGTGCTTGGTCTCTGAAATGGCATTAGTAAATGCGGACGGGACGGCATTGGTAGAGATGCGACGTACCGTGTGTCACGAAACTTCCGAAGTTGCGGCCGACGATGCAGTGCCCTGAGACAAGATTAGTATGACGATGGTAGCGTTAGGTAGCGGGATACTGCGTACAGGTGTTGCCGTATTTCGCATCGAACTAAGGGTTCAAGTCAGCGCAAGTTGCAAAAAAGTGTCACCACATCACATACCTCTTTCTTGATCATCTGTGCGATGTCCTGTTACTTTTTAGCATCGCTGTCATTTCGACTGCTCTACCGGAAGGCAAACCTTCTCGACATTGTTCTCCTTCATAGCTTTCTTGGCTACACAATTTTGTCAGTTGACTGTAAAGAACTGTCCAGCAATTGATGTAACATACCGACTTCCTGAGCAGCAGCTGCCATGTCCTCAGCCTAGCAAAAGTTAATTTCGTGAACCTTGGGAGCTCGAATAGTCATTCGTACCATGTCGACAGACTTTACAGTCGCTACAGAAGCTCACAGTCAGTTTCTAAACTTCCCCTCGTCCGCAAGAATGGAATCTAGAGGTGGACATACTCTTGAGCTCGGCGACGTCTCCAGCACGATCAGCAGGGGCGGTAGCTTTGGCCTCAGAAGACATGATTGTGATAGTTGGTTTGGTGTTGGTAAAGCGGGGTACGGGTTTCTGAGAGGATCGCGGAGTCAGAATATCACGATAAACGGAGACGTGGATAAGGGTTGAGGTGTACCGGAAGAGATTGAGTTGTGGCGGTGGCTATTGGGAGGTTTGGTGGGGAGGTGTAGCTGGTTTAACGATGCTTCGTTGTTCATGTGTTTATGGTTTATGGTCGTGTTGGTGCATGGATGCGGCTTAACGAGAATGGCTACTAATATCCCGATCAGGTAACCCGAATGTTTGATGAGCCTGGGTGCTGCATGCATTCAACTGGACATTAATGACCACTAAATATCTCTATTTGGGAATTACGACGCGTTGGGAAATTAGCCAAGTGGTTGAATTAGCTTTAGCACAGCGTCTGCTCTAGAAGTCGATGGACACTTGCCAGCAGCCACCTGTCGCGGCGCGCTTCCTCGACCCTGTAGGCTGTGGAACGCTAGCGAGAGTTACTAAAGCATCGGCCAATTTTTTTTTCTTGACATGCATATAACCAGTCGCTTCTGCGTCTCTTCTCCAACAAACTCCCTCTACAATGTAAGTTCGACAACGCCGCCGTTCGCACAACAATCACCGATCAATACTAATGTTTCAAAAGGTCTACAAGAATATTCGTAAGGGGTATTCCTCCCGGATTCACCGAAGCGGGTTTCCGCGCCCACTTCGAGAAACAGGGTGAATTGACCGATGTGCGACTTATTCCGCATCGACGAATTGGATACATTGGGTACAAGACCACTGAGGCTGCTGAGGCCGCGGTCAAGTACTTCAATCGTTCCTACATTCGCATGTCAAAGATTTCTGTTGAGCTGGCAAAATCTGTTTGTACCCCGTTCTCGCTTACCCCGCCACGCGGTCACTGACAGATCCCGCAGGTATCCGAAAGCCAAAAATTCGTTCCCAAAAATCTGAATCGCCAGGCAGCTGCCCCAACAGGCAAGCCTGGTCAATCGGCTGCTTCGACTTCCGAGAACACACTCAAGCGTAAAGCTGATGCGTCTGAAAAGGACGCTCAGGAGCCTCCCAACAAGAAGCTGCAAGAGTTCATGGAGGTTATGGGCGCCGGTTCCAAGTCCAATACTTGGTCCAACGCCGACCATGCTGCAAACCATGCAACTGTCCCTGTCGTGGAGGCTACCGAGGAAGATGATGAATACGTTGATCTTGTTCCTTTGAAGACTGCACCGGCCCCCATTGTTACGCCAGCACCACTACCAATTACTGAGACCGTTACTGCACCCTTGGAGACTCAAGACACTGACATGCAGGAATCAAATGAAGAGGTCAAGGCACCTGTCTCTGACGCAGACTGGCTTCGTTCTCGAACCAGCCGTCTGTTGGACCTGGTTGATGACGCTCCTGCTATTCTTACTAGCAATGTTCAGTCTACTCCTGCATCTGTTGTGGCTTCAACACCCAACGTTGCAGTCCAGCCGGCGCCAGTTCCTGTACAGGCTGCGCAGCCTATGACTATTGATGAACCAAAGCTCTCTGAGACTGAGCAGGCCATCCAAACTATTGAACAATCAGGGCGCCTGTTCGTCCGCAACTTACCATACACTGCTACTGAAGATGAAATCCGCCAGCACTTCTCCACGTACGGTGAACTACAAGAGGTACTTACACCCCACACTCTCTCCATTACCTTTGCCCATTCCCCGCCTTTTATGATGATATCTATATGATAGGGACATCTTAGGCATGCTAGCATGTCGATGATTACCTTTTCAATCCAAGATAGTAGAAACCTCTGATATATGGCTTTTTATCTACTTTATTACGCATTGATTTTTCTGTATCAAGGCTAACCAACGCTCAATAGGTCCATCTTGCCGTTGATTCCAAATCACACAATAGTAAAGGGTTTGTCTATGTATTGTTCCAGAATCCTGCAGAAGCTGTGGATGCCTTTAAACACTTAGATGGGCGAGAATTCCAAGGACGCCTAATTCATATTCTACCTGCGGCTCCCAAAAGAGAAAATAAACTTGATGAATATGCCATATCCAAACTCCCATTGAAGAAACAACGCGAGTTGAAGCGAAAGGCAGCAGCCTCTACCAACCAAATTTCTTGGAATCATCTGTACATGAATGTAATTGAAATCCGTGTTCTTTCCGCGTGCTTTTTCCATCCTGTATCCACATGCTAATAGCATACCCAGGCCGACGCCGTAGTCTCAGCCGTAGCCCAGAAGTTAGGAGTCGCCAAAACCGACATCCTCGACCCTACCAATTCCGATGCCGCCGTAAAACAAGCCCTCGCAGAAGCCGACACAATCGCTGAAGCTAAAGCCTTCTTCACTGCCTCGGGAGTCGACCTCAAGGCCTTCGAACAAAAGGAACGTGATGACAAAATCATCCTCCTCAAGAACTTCCCTCACGGCACCAAACCCGATGAACTCCGCAAATTGATTTCCGACTTTGGAACCGTCCGCCAGTTCATCATGCAACCCCACGGACTCCTCGCCATCGCCGAATTCGAGACTCCCGCCGAGGGTCGTGCAGCTCTCAAAAACCTCGCCTACCGTCGCTTCAAGGATGGTATCCTCTACCTCGAGAAGGGTCCCAAGGGCTTATTCACTGGCTCAGCACCAGTCCTTCCTCCTACTACCGTCGGCAACACTGGTGTCGAAGCCAAGATTTCTTCCTTGGATCTCAAAGATGCTCCCACCGCAGACACTGCCACCGATAATATCACCACCCTCTTCGTTCGCAACTTGTCATTCAACACTAGCGCCGATGGATTCACCAAGGCCTTCCAGCACTTGCCTGGCTTCATGTGGGCCAGACTCAAGACCAAGACTGATCCTAAGAAGCCCGGACAGGTTCTTAGCATGGGTTTCGGATTCGTTGGTTTCAAGGAACCTGAGAATGCGAAATACGCACTTGGAGAGATGGATGGACAATCACTTGACGGTCATAAGCTGCTGGTGAAGATGGCGAACCGTGGAGCTGATGCCGGAGAAACTACCAAGAAGGCCGATGAGAAGAAGAACAAGGAAGCTCAGGGTACCAAGATTGTCATCAAGAACTTGCCCTTCGAAGTTTCCAAGCAAGATATCAGAAGCTTATTCGGGTATGTCATACCATTTCTCTCCCGTAACCTCATCATTTCTTGTCGCTAACACAAACCCCCAGTAAATTCGGTACTCTCCGTTCCGTTCGTATGCCCAAGAAAATCGGGAACAAAACCCGTGGATTCGCCTTCGCCGAATTCGTCACACCTCGCGAAGCCGCAAACGCTATGGAATCGCTTAAGGAAACTCATCTTTTGGGTCGTCGTTTGGTTCTGGATTATGCTCAGCAGAACTCTGAAGATGCTGAGGAGGAGATTGAGAAGATGACCAAGAAGGCGGCGAAACAGAGTGAAATGGTTGCCCTGCAGAGACTTAAGGAGAAGTCCAAGTCCAAGATTGTGTTGGATGAAAGTGGGGCTGTGGATGAGGGGATGGAGATGGATTAGAGGATACGTCGGGGGTGAAAAGGTGATGGCGGTTGGGTGTGGATGGGCTGGACGATGGGGGAAGGTGGAGGGGGAGTAATGTGTGGTTGATATTGGGAACATAGTGGGAAACATAGGAGGAGAAGCAGGAGCCAGAGACACCCAGGAAGTCCCGCACAGCACCGCACAGCACCGCACAGCACCGCACCGCAAAGGTAAACAAAAAGTTATGCTTCGAACAAATATCATGGGATTCGGCTTGGGAAAAATTATGGCGTTTGGGTTGTTTGTTATTTTTTGGTTAATTTTTTCTGTATTTAGTCTGTAGGAATTGGAAACTGGAAATGGAAAAAGCTTGTTTCTTTTACTTTGTGATCCTTGTGTTGAGAGTGCTGAGAATAAAAGGTATTAACCAACCAACTGCGGTGATTTTTGATTTCAGTCAAGAATAATGTTATGATGCTATATTCACCGTTTCTACACTTTCATACTTCCAACAAATAAAGGAAATCCGAAAGCTCGATAATCCTTCGCAACCCCCCTATTGTCTTTTTTTTCTCCTTCCAAACTACCCTGCTGCTGAAATATAATCGACACCCGCCTCCAAAACCCGCCGTGACATGACGGCAACCTCTCATTTCCACGCACACCTTTTGTCCGTATTCTACCTTTGAATGTTGCCATAAATACAGTAAAATCTCCAGCAGCCAAGTATCTGATACTCAGCATCCCAATCCTCAGCATCACCACCCCACAATACTAACCCAATTCCATCTTCTTTATATCCCAAAAAAACGTAAAAATTTTAATACCTTCGGACCATCGGTGTGTAGTTATGCCGTTACTGCTACTGCGACTGTTAATTCTGCTGCTGCTTTATATTTGTCTGCTTGTTGGATTATCTACTTATCTACTTACACACTTTCTTTTCCGTTCTTTTCTTTTCTTTTCTTTTGCTTTGATTTTGCTTTGGATTTTGATATGTGATGCTGGCTATATACATACATACATAGATAGGTACTTACACATTCATGTATTGGCTTGGGATTTTGATGAGCCGGAACGCGGAATTCAGCTGGTATTTTCGGTTGGGATTGTCGGATTAAAGTAAAGTGGGGAACTTCCCGTAAGACCATAGCAACGCTTTTTCTATTACATTTTCGAACAAAACACAATGTCATCCAATCAGTCAAGAGTTGTAACTCTGAAATTACAAAGGCATTGGGGTTAGAGACGCGCTCAATCGTGATAAGCGAAATCGTAACAATTTACGGTATTAATCTGCAGTAAATGCAATAGAAAAATTGTTGCTATAGCGTGTCTATAGCCTTACGGGAAGTTCTCCAGTGAAGTAAAGTCAAGTAAAGAAAGTCAATATTCCTAGTGTTCTAATTTTCTGGCTGTTGTAGCGCTTCTCCTCAATTTCGTCATTTTACTTCTGTTTTTGACTTGTCCTGATGTTGGCTGGCCGCTGTATATAGCTGGGTACGTACATTATGTACATACAACCCATCACCCAGCCTACTCGAGTCAACAGAATTCAATTCATTTGACTTATTTTCATAAAAGCTATCAGCATAGTAAAAAGGACTTTGAAAAGACTCTTCCAGTTTTGTATCTTCCTACTTGTCGTTCGTTGCGTTTCTTCTAAATTTCGTCATAATCCTTTCTCTTGCCCCGGTACTTGCTGAAGCTGGATGCGTATGTACATCTTCGCCTGAATAACCCAGCCTCTCTAACCGAGCGGGGTCAAGCGTCTCGTTTCCCTTGGATTCCCTTGGTTGCCTTCGTAGTTTGGACTCGGGTTCGGCCTGTTAGCCTATTAGCCTGCTATCCTGGCAGCCGACGCCGTACATACCCACACAGCGCGCCTTCGCCGCACCAAGTTCCAACTCCATCAGAAACCATCATTCAACCCCAACACCAACAACAATAACAACAGCAATAACATCATAATGTCTACCTACTTCGATACCGCAAAGCGCAACTTTAAGGATGTCCCGGTTGACGCCTCCGGAAAGGTCTCTACTTCCGAGTACCTTGAGGCTGCGGAGAGCGCGGTGGCTTTGTTCGGTATGTACGCGATGAGCTATGAGCTATGGGGTAGTGGAGATAGCTATGGGTTGCAGCTGCGGGTCGAGGGAGGAGCGGGGAAGGGAGAAACAATGAAGGGGAAAAGATAGGAGGAGGAATAGAGTACACGAAGATGAATACAGTAGCTAACAACAACCCTCCAGATCTCCTCGGAAACAAAGCCTTCGTTCCCGTCCAGAAGGACATGACCGGCAACGTGAAGGTAGCTCTCTTTACCTCCTATTCCTCCGCATCACCTCTTCCGTCCACATTCCATCCGGCCACAGCACAGAGAATCAACAGAACTAACAAAACCCCACAGAAACTCCGTGACAGACAGCTCGCCCACCCCGACCAAAGCGCTACTATCCAGGACCTTGTCAACAACGAGCTTGCTAGCGGTTCTAAGACTGCTTCTGAGGGTTTGCTTTGGTTGCTTCGGTAGGATTGCCCTTGGTTGTTCCTGTTTCCCCGCTGCTGGGTGTCGCGCTGCTTGAGAATGCTTAAGAATTGCGGGGTTGCGTACAACACTTGTTGCGTTTGTATATCAATTGCTGGAGGCGACGTGGCTGGAACGCACACACGGAGCTATAAGCTATGGGCTATGAGCTACCTTGCGGCTCTGCGCTGAACCGCTGTATCGCGATGCCTTCGGAATGTCGGGGTTTCGGGATGGCAGCGGCGGCAGGGGCTTCTCAGCGTTGTGGCGTTACTGCGATGCGATGATGTGACGATGTGGCGTTGACAAGCTGCCGCTTTGTGGCTTGGTAGTTTTGCAGCTCTGCAGCTCTGCAGCTTCGAAAGCCCACATCACAATCTCCTGCGGTTCTCCACTGTTTCTCGCTATTCCCGCACCCATACATCTTCAAGCTTATCATCAAACCTGTACTAACAACTTCCCTAGTGCACAAGACTTCACTCTTCAAGCTCTCAACAAGAACCAAGCCTCTCCCACCGAAGAGCTAACCCAGTCCTTCACCGCCGCCTACGAAAGCACCCTCAAGAAGCACCACAACTTTGTCGTAAAGGGAATTTTTGCTGTCGCTATGAAGGCTTGTCCTTACAGAGTTGATTTCTATAAGAAACTTGGTGATGACCAGGAGAAGGTTTCGGCTCAGATGAAGGAGTGGCTTGCGGCCTTGGATAAGATTGTTGGTATTTTGAGTGTGTTCATTGCAGAGAAGAACATTAGCTAGAAGCTAGATGCAAGATGCGAGGCGCCCGGAGGACGGGGGGGAAAGAGGGATGGCAGGGGAGGGATGCCGAAGTTATTTTTTCATCTATAAACATTTGAATCATCAGATGAGATGGGGATTTCTCGGGATAAGAATTGAGGCGGTTAATGTTATTTCTTAGTTTAAGATTGGAAGAAACAGAAAATTTAATATACGGAAAATTATAGGCTTTCCTGCAAAAGCCGGTAAAAACAATCTGTTTATTTCTGATAAAGAACATAAATCATGACATTCCCGGCGTGCAACACAATATTGGACGGCTTACATCTAGAGCAAGGACTCGAAGTGAAGAACTTGCAGAAGATTTCTCGAATAAATCGAAGACAAACCCAAGATTACCAAAATCCACAACTTTCGTAACATAAACCCACTCTCGCAATATTTCACCATAACCCAAAAACTCATCCTATACCATCCGGATCAGTGTATACAATGATTGGTGTAGATCACGTAATTCATTCACAACCGGTAACAGGTGTTGAAATTATAATCAAGATAACCTCTAAAAAATGCGTATAGTTTACATATATATACTCCTCATCTATTACATACACATTATCCCCCCCCCCCCCCCCCCATCCTACTCCACCCCAGATTAGAAAGCATTAGGACACCGTTCCCCACACTTAAAACTACTAATCCGTTTCTTATGATGATCCCCAAGTTCTGCGTGTCGTCGATTTTCTGCCGTGAATAGATGTTCTTTACAATTCTGGTCGTCATAGAAGGTACAGCAGCCGCCTTCTACACTGTAGGATATTATCCTTTGAGATATTAGCTTGTATCTCGCGGAGGTAAGCTTGTTTCATGGTGTCAAGCCCTGCCTCCGGGATGTGGTGATGCGGTAGGGGAAATAAGGACAGGAGGGTATAAAAGATTGGATATCGAAGGAAAACTAACACATTATCATGATTCGGCCCAGATAAAGCTCGGCATATCATAAACTCGGGGAAGCGTGTATAACAGTCTTGGTAGTTGGCTTCGCGACAGTATTTTAGACGTACGTAGGGGATGTGCATTCCGAAGTTTCGTTTGGTTATTTCTGCGGCTGGGAGAGGGGGGGCTTGGTTACGGATGCCGGGGATGGCGGGAATGGCAAATGTGGAGGGGATTGTGAGGAGGAATGTTGTGAGCAGAGTAAGATGGGTTGGGGTATGCATTTTCTTTTAACGACGGTGGAGAATGGATAAAGGGTGGTTGATAGGCGGCTAGTTGATAGACGGCGATATTTCTGTTAGAGAATCGAAATATTCGAAAGAATTGCTGGTTTATATATCTCGAATTGTACTTCCTAGGTTCCCTATAGGTTCTTGCCCCAATGCACTTTCACCATAATTTAGAGAAACATTCCAGACAAGTGCAAAATATTAATATCCTCAGCAAGCCCCAGGCAGCAGGCAAATTCGAAGTAAGGGCTGGATTTTGTCAGGTACCCTAAACGACTTTATGGATATATGATACCTGGTATACTTAAGTTTTGACGCGCGGGGACTATTACTGGTACTGTTGAGTTTCTGTATTTTTATATTGCTAAAGTTGTATCTGTATTGAATACCCTGAAATGCCGTTTTGTACCGTGCTTCTGAAATGCTGAAATTCTGGTAGTTTTGGAGTAATGGGCGGAATGTTTGGAGGATCAAATATGAAAGATTAAAAGATGAAAGATGAAAGATGAAAGATGAAAGATGAAAGATGAAAGATGAAAGATGAAAGATGAAAGATGAAAGATGAAAGATGAAAGATGAAAGATGAAAGATGAAAGATGAAAGATGAAAGATGAAAGGCCGGTTCTCAAAGCGAAACTTATATAAACTTCTATATCAGTGATTTCTTGATTTCTTAACAAGAAAGGTATGGATGCATTCAATAGCACAGAAAACACGGCTTCGTAAATAATACCCGGATGCTATGCATATCATTTCATTCCGATCATATCGATATGAGTGTCTATTCATTGATACACCTGAATCTCTGCTCTTCTGGTAGCTATAGTCTAGATGTTTTCCGCTTGGGAGTGGTATTCCCGAACACTTGTACATACGCTGCATGTTTTGATTTTGATTTGATTTTGATTATACACTGACCGAGGCCTGAGACGCCTATGCAGGACGCTACAAAAAAAAAACCTTTAATCCCGTCTTCGTGACTAAGGTCACATAGTGTGGCCCCCCGATTCATATGCTGTATGTAAGGGGGGTGCACGTGACTTTCATTAACACAAGTGAGATGTTATGAGGTAATGTATGCATGTAGGTACTTCGCTTGTTTGATAGGCATAGCAACTGCGTGCTGATTTGAGAGGGCAACGGATGTTGATATTAAAAACTCTCCACTTGATATCATGGTATTGGACGTGAGTAGTGCGGACGAGATATTAAGGCATGCTTTTGAGTGCTTTACAGCAATGTTGTGTCACTATCTATAAAGGAGACAGAGTTCAGCAGGGCAGGAACACGGGTTGAAAGAAACCGGCGAGAATAATTGTGTTTTGTCGAAAGCTGGTGATAACTATCGAAGTCTGTTAACACAGTATGGTGTAACATTCACAAATAGATGGCGGTCATCAACTGGATAATAATCACGGGCGATCATTAATTCCGAAAGGACTGGGGACCCGGATCTGCTTACGTTAATGAGTATAGTCGTCCTACATAGGACACTTGTTCAGTAGAACTACTCCGTAATCGAACAAATGAACAAGCCAACCGAATAACTTTGAACTTTAAAGTTGACGAGTATATTTGCCTCACTTCAGTATTTCCATAGAACCAGCTCTCCATCTTCGTCTTGAACCATCACCCCACCCAAAAGTCCCTATCACCCCCAGAATCGCCGACCCCAGCTGACCGTAAATTCATCACCAGCTCCATCATGATATCAATTCCCTTATCGTGCGGCATTACCGAATTGGAGGACAAGTATCAGCACACTTGATACTCGAAATACGGTCATTATGTTCCTACCAATACATTAGTAACCATACTACTGTCTGGCTCCATCGCGGGTGGGGGGAAGGGGGAGTGTATTATGCCTACCGGTCCAATCAAATTATGCGCTCTATTAGTAGCCGAAAACAATTGTCCCGTGCAATTATCATTATCATAGAATGCACAGCATCCTCTTACGACTCTGTACGATGTGATCCTGTTTGTTTTATATAAGTTAGCTACTGTTGTGGTCATGAGAGTGGAAGGATGATGGTATGAGTTATGAGGGTCGGGAATGAAAGGAGAAGTCAACGTACGAATCATTATCAGCGCCGGATAATGGCATACATTCATCATTGTCCCGGAAGAGTTGATCACAGTCCCGGAAGTCTCGGTGTTTGCAGTAGACGAGGAAGACCAATTGCCGCGCTGCGAGTGTGTTTGGTGAGGTGATGGGTTGGGGAAGGGCGTAGGCTGGGGATAGGAACAGAAGGAAAGAGAACATGGTGGCGAAAAATAGTGGAAGCTGCATTGTTGAATGTTGGTTTGAGATGTGAGTTGGAAACTTTATGATGATCAGAAAATCTGGGGAAGGAATTGGATAGTCGAGTGGAGATTGGGGTTTAAATAAGAATATTGGGATTGTCAAGCCTGGGTATGACTTACCGCCACCGGACTGCTGTAATCCCTCCGGAGAATACCATGGAAAAACTCGATACGGCAGATGTATTCCTTTCGGATATCATCATCACTGATAGATGCCTAAGAATGCGCCTCCTGTAACATCGTTAGACAATGTGGCTTTGTACAGACTCATCCAACAATAACCCCATCGAGTCAATACCCAGAAACCAAGACGTAATAACGTTACAATGCATCGTCTCACAATGTCAGCATTAGCCGGGTGATAATTCAAAATCTTTCGCCACAGACTACAAAGAATGCATCCCGCATATGCTGTGTAATTGGCGCATAGACACAACACAAGAATATCAAGCACAAACAAGCATAGCTGCAACCAATCTTCATTTTAACACCAAAGAAGGCATAAACATAAAAACAGAAACGTCGAAAGTCATAGGGTATTTTTTAGCCAGTCATATGATCGATGTCGCCCGTTTCATATGCTTCACTTCCAAGTGCATATGTTGGGGCAGTGATACCCATGGCTCGTCCCGGAGTGCACAGTTAAGTTCAGTTGCCAGTGGCGATAGGCTATTGCGGCACAGTCCAGTGCAGTTTTAGATGGTAGTCGACTGTGATTAACTGCCGACTTCAGGGTTGAACGTCGAGGGTTGAGATGGTAGCCTGGATTCGGGTTGTGAAAATCGAAGTGTTGTTTTTGAGGTACATATCTTTCTCTCTGTTTCTTCAAAATCTATACCCCCCTGTAACCATTTTACAAATTTATCATTGTACTGAGTATCATGGATTAAGCAATAGAAAAATGCGAAAATTTCTTCTATTGTAGAAAATCAGTTATGTAATTTCAACAACAAATCCTGGATACACAACCCACCAAGTCCATATATCATGATCCTAATTCTCTCTCATTGTAGAACACCTGCATTATCTCTGCATCCCCGCGGTGTTTGCACTTCAGGACCCAGGACGGCAAATTTTGCAATTGGCTGTAGTACGAGGTACCGAATAAACCGTGATATGTGGTTCAGTCTCGTCTGCACCCCGGACTAGACTGGACGGACGGTATGGGACATTAGCTGCCTTTATGAATTGAACGTACCACGATCACAACCCATCACGGGAGCATAACATGACATGTTTAATTCTGCAATTCGTAATTGCATCGTTGAGGGGGTGGCCCCAGTAGTTGAGTGATAGTACACTTGTTATTTTGGTGTAGGTATATCAATATATGCAACTGCTCATCAGGTAACGGGTTAGAATCCCGTGTAGCAGCTACAGTTGTCACTTGTTTACAGTGGTTTATCGTCAAGCGAGGTTTACACACCGTTCAAGAAATGTAATCATTGTTACCTAATTTTATCATCATAGGTATACACAAGTAACAGAATAATGGCGCCAAGCTGTGGCTTTAGAAAATTCCGGAGCCTCACACAGTAGCTCAAACCATAAGTACATAATTGACTCGGATTCCATACATAATCAACACATGAATCCAATATCCACCTCATCAGACCGCCTGCCAAATATTTAACACCATCAAAATTGTCCTCACTAAATTTACAAAATCTTATCTCTCTCTAGCCAACCAGTGTCAATTTCTCATCCAGAGATCCCTTCGACAATCAAAACCACCGTCACTATTCCTCATCCTCTATCTTCTATACCTCTTTCCACCAAGCTCCAGTCCCGAAGCCTTATGCCATCGGCGGACACACATACCCACATTTATAACTCGAAATCTTGTCATTATGCCACTGTGTTTTTCAGTATCAGCCACAAATTAAATCGTCTTATAAAATCCCCACCCCCCGTATAAAACATCCCCCACCCCACGAGGACTTCCTCATCTTCGAAGATCTCCAGTCTCACTATTTTGTAGATATTGATAGATACAGATAAGAAAAGGACATACCTTTCCAATCTTCCCATGACTTCTATTAGTAGCGGAAAATAGTTCCTTGGTACAATCCCGTTCGTTGTAGAATGCACAGCAGCCATTTTTGACACGGTAGGATGAGACTCTGTGAGGTGGTTGGTTAGGTAAAGAAAACTCCTGGGTAATTTCCATGGGGCGGCGGGTGATGATTACGAAACAAAAAAAGCGTGGATAAGGGCGGGGGGAAGCAGAAAAAACAAAACAAAAACTCACTGATTATCCCATAACTCCTCCATCTGATAACACTCCCAATCGTTTGGGGTCTTATCTTTACACCACAGCCAATCTTTGTGTATACAATACTGTAGTTTAACCGAATTTGACATCCTATCTACTTCTGTTCTCTCATCGCTCTTCGCAAGTGTCATGTCAGAGTCCATGGCTGGGGGAGATGAGCCGAGAGTAGGTATGATGAGAAAGAGATCTAGGAGAAGAATTGGGAGGAGATAGGATGAGCAGAGTAGAAGCTGCATGTTTTTTGTTTTTGGTATCGATCTTTTGGAATTGCTGTTACTATTGCTGCTGGTAGAAGTACTCCTAAGTACTTTATTTGAAGGTCGTTTGAAGTACTTTATGAAATACCTTTTCAACCTGTCTTTAAATCCAAATATCAAGTTCCATATTACAAAAGTGTTTTTATTTACGGGGAGCGGTCGTGTGCTTGACATGTGTGCCGGTGATCAGAAGGGTACCAGTACATAGGTCGAGTGATCATCTACAAGGTACATAGACTTTTAGCGGTATGCGGGGTTGTAGTACAAGATTCCTCTATTCATTTATTCATTTATTTTCGTTCGTTTCCTGGGTTTCTTTACTTCGTTTAGTTCTTGGGTTAATTTATTTCCTATCTACGTTTGATCTATGTACTTGATCCACTTTATTCAATCTAAGTACTTAGCATAGACTTTGATGGGATGATAAGAATCATAAGACGCATAACGCAGATCTATGATACCCAGTCATATGCTTGATGTTTGATGCTTCGTGGTACCTCCTCATGCTTCTTGATATCGATACCTGAGATGGCCGAGTTTAGCGAAGGCCTAAGCAGTGAAGTATCGTCTTTGGTATAAGTATAGTGAATACAAAGTACGTAAAGTAAGTGCAAATGATCTGATAACAACGTGCACATCGAAGGTAAGTTTCAAAATACTGAGAAGGTGTTAGTTACTTTGGCGCTACTAGAAACGATTGTGCAGTTCTTGTGTGTGACATATATCTTACCAGATACAGATTGCAAGAGGCTTGTAACAGCTACTAAGTTTTGGGGCAATTTTGGTTGTTAGTTGCGACTTATGGCAGATAGAATAGCATAGGGTATGATGGAATAAGATAAACAAAACAACGATGACAGTGACAGCGACAGTGATGAGGCCAGAGATATGAGATGAGATAGAGGCTAGTCTATTTATCAAATAACAACAGAGATGAAAGCCGTTTGTGGGAGATACCAAAGTGGAGGTGGGGCTCATTGAACCATTTATTTCCTTGGATATTTCATTGAATTCACGTGATTCCTATTAGTGATTCCCGGAGTTAATTGTATCCAGTTAATCCACTTAGACACAAATCAGATTATAAGGACAGGACAAATTCGTGATACCAAATCGTCGACATGATGCCTGATGATGCCTCCTAATACCTCCTGACATCGATACCTGAAATAGGCGAGTGTGGCAAAACATTCAACTCCAGCTTCCTGTCAACCTTCGTCTCCAACCACTCTAACTATTCAAGAGCCAACAGTTTTGCGGGTAGCTTAACCTAATGACTCAGCATCAATACCTTTTTAAAGCATCATATCTCTTTCATATTTCGTGTCTTCATGCATACCAAAAGAGGTGACCACTGATAAGCAGTAAAGCATCACTTTTGACCCGGCCGCACGAGTACGGGAAGGAAATGCAAAAAGGTCCGATAACGTGTAACTAAGTCGAAGTTACGTTTCAGAATGTCGGAACAAAAAAAAGGAAATGCACTTTCCTTTCTTGTATCTCTCTTGATGTATGTATGTTATGTATATGTGATATGTTTCAAATCTTTTACTCTGTGATAGCTCTTGATAGGCTCGACAACCTTAGTTGTGCTATGATGTGCTATATGATAAGATAAGGTAAGATAAAACCGCAAAGTGACAGTGATGGTGACGGTGATGGATAATATAATTCAAATTCCTGGGCTAAATGCAAGTCAGTACAAGCGCCTATTATGGGATGACAGTACATAGGAAAAAAAAATAGCAGCTAACTGTCTGGTAAGAATTATCCATACCGCATGGTTTTTATTTTCGTTATGATAAGCTCTCGATGAGAAGCAAAACTGTTATGGCTATGGTAATTTGGTGGTAGCAATACAACGGCATATGTAACTGGTGACTTCTTATATCTTATCTCTTCTCGCGCTCAGTAACATACTAATATCAAACATCTTCAACCCGGTATTATTTCTTTGAGAAAAGCTCTATACATACGATAAACCCCAATCCCCAACCCTCATGATCTTTTTTCCGGTCCTTTTCAGTCCGGATGCTGGTGAAGATATGAAGAAATGAAGATATGAAGATGTGAAGATATGAAGATATGAAGACATAATAGATATCTACTTATAATGAGTAATAAATGAAGCTTACTGCAATACCAGTACCAGTATCAGTAACGATCAAAATCCATACCAGAGCCGCCTTTACAATTTCTTGAACTGCTTATGATTTTTAAATTAACTACACCGGAAAAAGACTGCACTGAAACACAACAATATCTTCGTATTCAAATACATCTCTATCATTATCTTTCATAGCCATAGCTCGGCTCATTTCTCATTCCCAATCACCGCTCCCCCAGCACCCCGCACGCAACAAGAAAATAAAGGCCAAGAATTTGAGACTTTGAGAATTTAAGAATTTAGAAATTTCCACACTTAAGAATACGATTACAGATATCACATCCCCTATCCGCTATCTCCTCTTCCGAGCCGTGATAAGCCCTAGGATATAAAAAGTAAAAACAATAAAAAAAAAACACCAACGCTTAAAATGCAAACGCCAAATCCCCGGTAAATCTCTCTTTCTGACACAACCCCCTCCCCACCCATCCACCGTCCTTTCCATCTGTTTGATCTTTTGTAGCTTCAATATCCTCCCCACCCTCCCTGTGTGTATCATCCGACTAGTATGCCACATCTGCCGCATGTTTCCTTGGAGATGGTGAGTGCCCTTTTGTGAGATCTTACTCGGCAAGATGCTATTATGGCAGTTAGCTTTCGTTCTCTCGTCACCCCGGTATATCATCCCATCGGCCACTGCTCCACCCGCCCACCCACCACTCTCCCCCAGTGCAGGAAGTAACTTACCGACCACTCCGGAATTTCCCTCAATTTGCTATTCATAAACTTCTCGAGCTTATTAGCATTTTTCCAATAACTGGTAGTATCATTATTATATCTCCTGCAATTATTAAAGACCAATTTGGCATCCTTAACAAAGTCTTCCGGACTTGAATAAGCATCTTCTTCCAATCTCTTTTCCATAGTTTCTAAATCCATAGGTTCCGTAATTACGTTATAATAGTCGGGAACTTCTTCTGCATTTACTGGTTTCTGGAATGGCCAGGCTGATTGATGGTTTTGCATTTCGTTTAACAAATGTAGGAGCTGTGCGTAGTGCGGACCATGCTTGGGTTGCCTTGCTAGCTCGTCCATTTCGGGAGACCATCCTGCATCCTCTGTTGTAGAAAAACAGTCAGTAAATTAGAATTTATCACACCATTGTGCCCAGGGAAACTCCCTGGTAACACCAGCCATACTGCCATCCCCGCCCCAATATACTCCCCTCTACAAGGAAAGATCAACTTACTAATAGCCTGAATAGAGCTTGGATCAATTTTACAGGGGCCATTCTTAAAAGCCGCCGGAGGTTTATGAACAATATGTGATTTAGAATTGGCACGGATCATAGCATGTACAGCTTCCTTCTGTTTTGCCAACATTCTAGGAGCTTCCAAATACCGGATCCTTGGAATCATCGAACATTGCATTATCGTTCCTCCCTCGTAATCTTTGATGTAACCCATCCATTTCTTTTGGTCGAGGGTTATTTCCTTTGTGAAACCTTGCTTTTTGAAATAGCCAATGGCGTAGTTGTCTGCATAGGTTAGGAAATGCATTACGTCTGAAGTTGCTTTCACATAATCCTAAATATGGTTAGTCTGAGCCCTGGCCTTGGTAATTTCGAGAGAGGACGGAGTTGTTCATGAAATCAAACAATGTTGGACAAAATTTTATGGAGGGAAAACAAACCTTCAGATGGCTCATTAAGTGAGCACCATAGCCCTTAACTTGCTGCTCAGATGAAATGGCACAGAACACGATTTCCGCAAATTGTCTACCCTTGAAAGGTCGATATGTAATCCCACTATTTTTTCCACCATTCAGCTCTATGTCCAAGTCTTTCTTTCCATAGATTACCAGGGTGTCTTACCCAACAACTTCCAAGGGTTTTTTGACGATCGCCATACTTAAATGCGTTCGATCGTAAACTAGTCGTGCAATATAGTCTCTCGGCATCTTTGGTAACTGCTTTTGAAAAATGTTCTTTAATCCTGTAAGGATTATCGTGCTCTCCCGGCTGTTGTCATTGTTTACTACTCGAAACTCGATGTCGCCGTTACGTTCTTCTACTACGGCATTTGCTAGAAGCTTGTCAGTGGACAAAGCAAACAAGTTAAGTGAAGGTAAAGCTTGTTGTAGCAAAACCAGCGTGTAGAAGAAAAAGAAGTGAGCGTACATTCGCGGAATAGCGCCTTTGGCTTCTTGCTCTGATCATCGGTCCCGGGTTCCGTCTTTGGTCGCTTAGGAGAGGGAGCTTGAGAGTCCTCGCTTTTGCGTTTAGGGTCTATACTCGGCATCTGTTAGGTTCCATATCGGCCACAAAACAGCACGAAAGTCAGCGGGGGGAACAACTTTCACTCTTGACAGTCGGCATGACGCGTCGTCCTTCGAGTTCAGGAGGCGACTTTTGTGGTGTCTTTTAGCTGTCACCAACGCGGCAAAAGTGTTGATTTCAAAGGGTCAAACAGCTGGGTTTATTCTGCGGGATGACGTTCAGAACGTGATGAGGTGGTTCGTGGGCTCCTCCTAGCTCTCGGGAGCAACTGTCGCGGATAGTTTGCAGTTCAACTTGGAGGTCGGTTCCACCTATTTTCGGCGTTCCGTTGTTCGGCATATGCGGGGCGCTAGCGGCTGCTCATCTACAGGGATGTTTACGCCAAGCCGCGAATTGCGTCGTGTCCAGAGCAGCGGCAACAAAGAGCTTCCAGAAGACGAAGCGACGAAGCGACAAAGGCACCAAAACATCTCAGGTCGAGTCGATACGAAGGAATAATACTACAAATGGATACTGAGTGGAGCAACATGATTCCTTTTGAGCCTCTGGTCTCAAAGGATCTACAGTTTCCGGTCGCGTTTGTTCTGATGTGCATTGGTAAGCTTCCAGAGAGCTTGAGCTGAGGAGAGGGAGGCTAATGAAGATACAGGCTTCTTATTGACGGGATTGTTTTCGCTGAGTGAGATCCTCATGGGGGAATTGAGGAAGGAGGAAGGAATAGCAAGAAGCTAACATTGACCTAGACAAGTCCTTTATCACCGCACCGTTCATAGCTCTTCCGGCGTCAGCATCATTTGCGTACGACCTCCTACCCCGCTGCAAGCCCGTTCAATTGACTGACAGGGTCTCTCTACAGCTTCGGTGCAGTAATGTTAATCTGTGCATGCGGAGTATACGTATAATTGCTTTCTTTCAGCATTGGTAGTTGAGCTGAATTTGCGGGTGTATTGCTGTTACTTATTTCTTTACCTGGACCTAAAAGCGCTGTTAGAAGGGTGTGAGGACGACAGAGCAGACGAGAGAGTTTATTTATTAGAGCTACGACCGGCGCGTACAGCTTGAAAATTGCATAAGGATACCCATCAGTTTTGTTCTCGTTCATAGCTCCCAGTTTGTGACATGTGACTTCGCATCTTCAACGCGTCTTCCTCTCGCTGCTAGCACCATAGCTCCCCACCACCATGCCATCCAACGCGACACGCGAAAGCACCGCTGCACCAACCGTCACCGATGATGAACCACAACCCGTATTTACAGCTACATCATCAAACGCCCGGCAACTCTACAATGTCTTAAAATGTCTAAATTTTCAGTCCAAAGCCCAGATTGAAATAAACCGCGATGGATTGATAGTAACCGTTGAAGACTCGAGGGTAATGCAAGGTAAGTGCATCTTTCTTTCTCTTTTTTCCCCTTGTGTTTGAAGCCGGAATGTTAAAAGCTGATACCTCCCAGGCACCGCCTTCATAGAATCTAGCCTCTTCACCAGCTTCGTCTACAACCCCCGTCCTAGCTCCTCCAACGATCCGCCCACTGAAACCAATGAAACCTTCGCCCTCTCTCTTTCCATCCTATTAGAGTGTCTCCAAATTTTCACACCGGCGGAACCACGACAGTTTTCCAATGGAGGCAGCGGTCCAACCTCCAATAACGTCTTCTCCCCGGCTATCCTAAGAAGCGGAGGCACTGCAAAATTTACATATAATGGGCCTGGAAGCCCGTTGTTTTTGACGTTGGCCGAGGGTGGGGATATCACGACTTGTGAATTGACTACTTATGAACCGGAGATGATTTTGCCGATTCCACTGAGGATGGAGGAGCTCGGGGTTAAGGTTATTATGAAGGTATGTTGTTCTGTTTTCTTGGGGATGGGTTAGTTGGGCGAAGGCGGTGAGGAACGGGGATCAAGGCAAGACAGAGAAGCCGCACAAAGCAGAGAATACCGAGAAGACATAAAAGACAGACAAAGAAAAAAAAAAACAATTCGCTAATCCATCCCTTACAGGCCGCCTGGCTTCACGACGCCATCCGCGAACTCGACAACAACCTCACCGACACCGTAACCCTCCTACTTCGTCCCCCCAATCCCTCCTCTTCCACTTCCTCTTCCACAACCTCCCCCGATTTCCTCCTCCTAACCTCCGGCCCGCTCGGTTCCACAACCGTAGAATTCGGCAAACAGATCCAAATCTTGCATTACACAGAAGGCTACCGGTTCTCGTATGCATTTTATCTAATCAAGAATGCTGCTAGAGCTATGGCATTGGCAACTAAGGCTAGTGTTAGAGGTGATTCTCAGGGGGTTTTGAGTTTGCAGTTTATGATTGAGGGAGATGGAACGGTGGAGGCGGGTGCGGATAGAGAGGGGGGAAAGAGGTTGGAGACGAGTTTTTTGGATTTTAGGTTTGTGGCTGTGGAGGAGGTGGAGTAATGGGATTACAAGGAGGGGAGGGGGGTGGAGGGGTACTGTGCAGTGTGAGTTGGCGGCTGGTAAAAAAAAGTTCATAAGCAGGGGATATCTGAAGCCAGGAGAATATACAGCCGACCAGTGTACCTCATAAAAAAACATTAAATAGAAATAAACCAGAAATAACAATTCGATACAATAATAATCCCACTATCCATTCCAGTCCATTTATTCTCAAAGCGACCAAATATATATCCATAATTTACCACATAACCAATCCCCCTCTATCCATATTGAACCAAACCTAAAGCCCAGATCAAAATAACAATTCACAATTGAAACCTCCTATCCGTATGACATGTATCAGGCTTGCTTTGATCAGAAGATCGGGTGGGAAAATTGGCAATTTCGAAAAGGAGTTTCATGGAGGAATTCAAAAGTGAGCTTTTTGCTTCCATCCCCCTCTTCCGTTATACATAAAATTTATAGAGCTGGTAGTTTCAGTTGTCGATGGGCGTTAATGGCTGAAGAGGGGGGAGGGGGGGGGGGATGATATGCTGTTTTTGATATGGGATAACTGTTTCAAAACGGTCAACGTATAATTTAATAATAATAATAACCGTTTCAGAAGATTTGTTCATGTGCTCTATAGTGGTTTATGGTGGTTTATTTGCTGTAGTATTGATACCTTGATGTCCTGGTGTCCCTGTGTCTTGATGTCTTGATGTCTTGATACATCACATATTGAATTATATGTTGATGATTATACAATACACGAAAGTTTACTAATCGACAAGTTTAGATAAATCTGATTCTGATTCCTCCAGTTCTTCCAGTTCCTCTAGTTCCTTCATCCATCCCACCTTCTGCTGCGTTTGAACTTTTGTAACAGATATTACATGCGCATACAACCCCACTCTCTGAGTGACTGAGTCAATATGATATGATTTGATTTGATTTGATTTCCACCGTCTGATTAGAAGGTATGTACTTGTATATCCATATCACATGGGGTGTAGGAAACTTTAGCCATCCCCGGAGTATATGTATATGTCTTTATACTCTCTGTTTGCTGTCCTTGCTCACTGGCCACTTGCTCACTTTATCAATCAATCAATCAATCAATCAATCAAGCAATGCATTTGTCATCTGTAATTTATCATCTATCTTCTCCACAACCACATTATTTTTCTTGTTTCTCATTTCAATAGTCAATTAGTCATTTAGTCAATAGTCAATAGTCATTATAACCTCATATCATCATATCATCCGAACGACATCATAACGTTATGTCATTAACATCATACCATCATCCCGCGGCCCCATTATCGTCACTACCTTTAGGTATACTAGCGACCAGCCAGTAGCCACTAGCGAAATAAACAGCCTCTTCCGTTAACAAACACTCCCTCCTCCATCTTGCATATCCACATCCCAGTTCTTTTTTCCGAAGCCTGTTTCTGTTTCTGTTTCGACTTCGACGCATCTCCCACCATGCTTATTCCAGGAGTCTATAAGATAAGTCCGTTTTTTCAAGGGCGTTGAAATAATATCGCTATCTACCACTGTATACACAGGAACTAGAAACGAGGGACTAGGAAATAGCTACCCAAACAGCTACGCAAAGCCTACCCGAATCAACCGCAAACCGCAACCCAAAGCCCCACCAAACTCAGCCGCAAACCGCAACCCAAGCCCACTGTCAAGCCCACTGTCAAGCCCACTGTCAAGCCCATACTCCATACTCCATACTCCGCAACCCATCCTCAACCCATCCTCAACCGCCCTACGGCCGCAACCCAACCGCCAGAAATAGCCGACGTAAACCGAACTTTTGGGGGTGGGGGGGGGGGGGGGGGATGTTTTAGGGCGCTGGTTTATAGTTAACTGGCCGCAAACCGAACCAGGAATGTTTTACATAGATACATAGTTTATAGTCTAGATCGATCAGTTACATCAATCAGTTACATCAATCAGTCAGTCAGTCACTGATATATTGATATATTGATGATATATTAACCAAACTTTCAGTGGTTATGAAAGAAAAGAAAATAAAGTATCTTGTCTTGTATTATCCTGTCTTGTCTTGCTATTATTATTTATTGCTGTTTTGGTTATTATTATTATTATTAATTATTATTATTGACAGACCTCCCAACCGTATAGCTACATAGTTTACCGGATAAAATCATAAACCAGGTAAACCAAGTAAACTGAACTAACAATTCCCAGATAGTTGGTACAGTTTCGGTATCCCGGATATGTACACAGTTGGTTTAGTTTTGAGTAGTCCTGGGTCCTTGGTCCTGGGCCGTGGGTCCATAGAACCAGGTAACTGCAGTGTACTGATTAAACAGACTCGATAAATACCAACCAGTTTAACCGCATCAGGAACCAATGCATTCAGGAATAAATAATGTATGTATTCTCAACCTCGTTTGAACCCATCGGTAGCCGAGCCTGCCGGTATCTCAACCCTCCTTATTTTATTCCACCAGCTTCTGGTAACTACATAGATTTCCCAACCTTTTTCAAAATGGCGTTGAACTATGTACTCTCAGTTCCCGTGATGATTGCCGAGGTTGAGCTGCTGTTTTCTGAATGCAAGTGGATCGTTGTATCAGATCGCCATTGAATGTAAGCAGATACTAGCAGATACTAGAAGATACTCGGGAGACCATTGGCGGGCTCAAGAGCTGCAATCATGGGCGTCAGTTGTGATTAATTTCTGGGGACACAAGTAGTATAGAACTTCTGTTATTTACGCACTGAATAATATTTATTTCCCCTTCATAAACCAGTTCCTTTAGACAAAGCAGTTTTCGCAGTTTTTAAACAGTTCACCTGGTTCACCTGGTTTGCTAAGCCTTGCATCTAGTTTAACCAGTTTAAGTAGTTTCTACTACTGACAGTAAACTGAACTGGGTCGCCGTACAGTTCTAATATTCCAATAGTCCGTATAGTCCGTTTTGGTCGTTGTTTTGAACTGGTTTGTAAGACTGGGAGGTCTGACTTTAGCCATCCCCGGTGTATATGTCTTTGTATCATCAGAACGACATCATCCCATCCCATCATACCATCATACCATCATCCCATCATCCCATCCCCATCATCGCCATCTTCCCGCGGCCCCATTATCGTCACTTAACCTTCAGGTAGACTAGCCACTAGCAACTAGCGATGTACAACTCGGTCCGTTAACAACAACTCCCTCCTCCATATCTATATCCATAACGTAGTTCTTTCCTCCAATATAGTCTATTTCTGTTTTGACTTCGACTTCGACTTCGACGCATCTTCGACTTAAATGCATCTTCGACGCATCTTCCAGCTGATGCTACGATTTCCCCAGGATTTCTATAGGTCTGTTTCTTTTTTGCAAGTTTGTGAAAAAGTCGCGTTGAAACAAGGGCGTTGAAATATGGTCTATATCTACTACTGTATACACGGGAACTAGAAACGAGGGACTAGGGAAGTAGGAATGGGGAATGAGGGACTAGAAACGAGAGATTAGGGATGAGGGACTAGGGACTAGAAACGAGGAAATAGCTACGAGCAATGAGGAAACAGCTACGCAAAGCCTACCTAAAGCCCACCTAAATCAAGACACCTAACCGCAACCGCAAACCGCAAAGCCCATCCAAATCAACCGCAAACCGCAACCCAAAGTCACACCCACCCATCCTCAACCACCCCGCCACTTAACCGCCCCGCAACAACCCCGCCACTTAACCGCTCCGTAACCCAAAGCCCCACCATCCTCATCCGCCCCACAACTCAACCGCAAGCCCAACCGCAACCGCAACCCAAACCCATCCTCAACCGCCCTACGCCCGCAACCCAACCGCCAGAAATAGCCGACGTAAACCGAACTTTTTTTTTGGGGGGGGGGGGGTATGTTTTAGTTTTAGTTTATATAGTTGATAGTCTAGATCCATCGGTTGGTCAGTTGGTCGGTAAGTGATTATTGATATATCAAGCAAAACGTTATGGATTTTATGGATTTTATGGATGCCGTGGATGCTGTAGATGCTGTAGATGCTGTAAAGGTGGGCAGATTTTATAGATGCTGTAGATGCTGTGGATGCTGTAGATGCTGTAGATGCTGTAGATTTTATGGATTTGTAGATTTTATGGATGCTGTAGATGCTGTAGATGCTGTAGATGCTGTAGATGCTGCGGATTTTATAGATGCTGTAAAGATAGATAGACATAGACATAGACAGATACAGATGCAGATACAGATGTCGTACAGTTACAGATGCAAGTCGTACAGTTACAAGACTCCGAGATTTTAAGATCTAGAGATTCAAGACTCCAAAGCCCAAAGCCCAAAGCCCCAAAGTTCCAAAGTTCCAAAGCCCAAAGTTCCAAAACCCCAAAGTGCAAAGTTCAAAATCCCAAAGCCTGAAACCCCGAAGCCCCAACTCCCAAAATTCTTCTTTTCCCATCTCTTTCTCTTTTTTTCTATTTCTCTTTTTTTCTATTTCCATTTCTCTTGTTGGTTCTATTCCTCTTGCTCTATCTTTCTATTTCTCTCGTTGGTTCTCTATATCCACCCCGTTCCAACCGCTTCCATCCATAACCCGGCCCGCGGACCATCCGGTAGCCGTACCCATACCATCACTCCCATCCATACCATCCATACCATACCATCACTCCCATCCATACCATCCCCGTGAATTCGATCTGATCTGATCTGATACATACCCGATACACTAATCCACCGATACACCAACCAATTCATCAAAGCAGGCTTAAGCGAGTTGTTATTGCGCTATGTATTTACTATTTACGGCTATTTACCACTATTTATGACGAGACTAGAGGATTTATGACTAGGCTAGAGGATTTACGACTACTACTACGACTAGACTACTACGACTGGAACATTTACGACTGGAATAGACTACTAGACTAGAAATAAGAAATAAGAAATAAGAAATAAGATTTCGAGATCTCTGCGGGATCACTGCGGGATATCTTGGGGATGATGATGCTAGGTTTCGTTAGTTTTGGTTAGTTTTTTGTAAGTGTGCGTTAACAGGCTGTGAATGATGATGATGATATAATGATATAATGATATAATGATATGACGTGGTGGCTATGTAAGCTACCAATTACGACTTACGACTTATGACTTACGGTTTATAAGGTTAATGGCATGGCATGGTATGGGATGGTATGTGTGTTAATTTTAATTATATATAAGTTTTTTTGGGTGTCGTAATTGCTTAGACTAGAAGATATAGAAATAAAGAAATAAAGAATTAAGAAATAGGATTTCGAGATCTATAGCGGGATCCATAGCGAGATCCATAGCGAGATCCATAGCGAGATCCATAGCAGGATATCTTGGGGGATGATGATGCTAGGTTTCGTTAGTTTTGGGTAAGTGTGCGTCAACAGGCTGTGAATGATGTTGATGATGATGATGATGATATAATGATATAATGATATGACGTGGTGGCTATGTAAGCTACCAGTTACGACTTACGACTTACGACTTATGAATTATAAGGTTAATGGGATGGGATGGTATGGTGTGTGTGTTAATTATATATATATTTTTTTGGGTGTCGTGGTTGTTGGTATTGTTTTCTTGGATTGGTTTTTTGTTGAATGGAGATGTTGATGGAGTTATTAAAATGGTATTGAATGAAGTCATTGTAACTATTGTTTTCTGAATTGGTTTTTGTAGTTGCCGAGTGGCGGGAAGGAGTAGTTTTTTGTTGGATGGAGTTGTTGATGGGGTTATTGTCGGCATTATATCGGCATTATATCATTATTACCGTTTTGTTGACGGGAAATGGGAAAGTTGCTCTATTATATCGTCATTACCTTTTTGTTGACGTTCATTGACGGGAGATGGGAAGTTGCTCCATTATATCGTCATTACCTTTTTGTTGACGTTCATTGACGGGAGATGGGAAGTTGCTCTATTATATCATTATTACCTTTTTGTTGACGTTCATTGACGGGAGATGGGCAAGTTTCTCCATTATTCGTGATTCGTGAGCTGTAAGATTAGCGTTGTGTTACGTTGTGTTGCGTTTTGGTACGTTGTGCTACTCCAGTAGTCTTATATACACGCCCAAAATGGCATAGCGCGGGTGGTCAGCCGCTATCGGACCTGACTTGACCTGGACGCAACCAGGGTCTAGTCTCGTCTACCGTCAAACGCTGCGGCGCTGCCTTTGGAACGGAGAGAGCCCGCAATGTAAGCTAGTTGAAGCCGTGAGAAGGAAGAAATGGGTATAAGACGCTTGGAGGAATTGCTCGGTCAATTCTTCTATCGTTCATCGTTATACAACAAGCCGTCAGTCACAGTCAAACGCTTTCTTCGTCATTTGTTTTGACATTTGACCCTCTTCACCTTGCTTCCCTCCAGCGATTCTTTCGTCTTGGACAACATCATAATCAATCAATCATTGTTCTTGACAGGGTTTGTGTTCCCTTATATCTCTTTTGGTAGAGTTGATAGTAGATACTATAGCAGCAGTGCTACTACGCTGCTCTAACCCGCCAACTCCGCCTTACTTACTCTCCTCTCTTACATACCTGCTGCTGCTGCAACCACCACTCCCGTCACAACCACCTCCACCTCCACCACCACCACTGACGGTCGTTATAGGAAAGGAAAGGAAAGGAACGGAACAAAACAGAACAAACGAACGAACGAACAACGCGAGCATTCACTAGAAACTACCCGGACTTCAAACCAGTCTTTACGGCCATTCGTCCACATTGGCCTCGCCTCCCTCGTGCACCACCAAACCTACCTACCTACCGCCGCTCCGCTACCTCTCCTCCACCACCCGTCAACCTACAGTAACCACCGCGAAGCCCGGTGACTTATTACTATTACTATCCACGAAGCAACACATTCCGAAATATCTCTCCACCCCCCCCTTGTCGCTTACCCGCGACATCCGCGCTATTGCTTTACTGCTTTCTGCGAGCAACGAAGCACACACCCGACACCGACAGGAAGACACAGGAAGGAGAAGAAGCATTTCCCGAGTTTACGAGTTGAGTGGTTAGGTTACAGTTTCCAGACTTTTTACTACCGCGAACCGGACATCACCACCACCACCACCACCACCATCAACACGATCCGATTCTTCCCAGAAGACAGAGCAGAGCAGCGAGCAAACGGTTCAACATCACGCCGAGACACAGACACGTCCTAGCTCAGAGTCATCTGGAGACCCGAGGGGTTCAACTCCAAACACCTCTTTTTTCTTTTCTTCTTCTTTTCTTTACCGTTCTCTAGATAAAATCGCTCATCTAAACCGAACTTTTTATCTAATACGAAAAAACTATTCTTATTCGGAGGGGGTGTTTTTTTAATACTATTTCGACACGCTTTGGCTTCTTTTAAAGATTTCATAGGCCGCGGGTGCTCGCGCTCGCTTCGCACGCTTTGCAATTTAATTTGCAAGCCCTGCACACCTCACCACACAATCATACACCTACAGCTTGCTTCGCCTTGCTGTATTCTATTATTCACGCACTTACGCTACTACGTTTCGACGGCTTGAACGCTTACCACTTACGAGTTTATACGCTTTTTTTGCTTCGCTCGAAGCTTTTACCGACACGGCAAATCAAACGAACGATATCTTACATTTAATAATTTTAACACCAACAAATAGCTACCTCATATATTCAAAATGAGTAGTTCAACGGCATTAGAAATTCCCCCCGGCGGGTTTATTCTGGAAAAGTATCCAGAGGGAAAGCAGTTTCAAAAACAAGTCATGCGTCTGTCTCTTACAGATGAAGACATTATACAGGAAATGGTCGATCCTGGGAGTATCTTGAAGATTGCCTTTGGGAAGACCATGGTATGGCCGCTTTACTCCAGCTCGCGTCTATACTACGTTTTGTTTTTTGACGCGATGGCTCCCGGAGTGTTTTGGTGCTGACTTTCCTTTGTTTGTAGAAATTGGTAATTGGAGAGGACGAATATAGCATAATGGCCGAGAAAGTCAGCGAAGCTCAACAGCCAGAGCTTTACCAAGCGGCCGGTAATAAGCTAAATTTCATCTCTACAATTACTCACACTCTCCAAATCCAAGACGATGCAGATTCCGCAAATGAGAGTGAGCAAAAATTGCGAGACTCTTACGACCAATTAAACCAAGAGAAGGTGGTGGCTTCGACGTAAGTGGTCTCTTCCTCCAGGATTATGACGCCCCACCCCGTCTTTACTGCCTCTCTGTGTTTTTGGTCAAAAAAATGCTCACATTCTGTTTTTACAAAGTGTCTTGGTATCCGATTATGGATTGCTACCTCCGCCCCGTAACGCTCGCCAATTTGGATCATTGAAGAAGGCGTCGTATTTAAAGAAAAACAGAAAGACCGTCGGAGCTACAGGATCAGGACCAACTACTCCTGGTCAAATTGGCCGATCTCCCGCTAGCATGGCCCAATCCACCGTCGAGTCCAGGGAGCTGCAAAAGGCCTTGCGGATCCCGATGGTGCATCTATTGGCACTTGGTCCGTTGACCGCAAAATCATTGGCAATAAAGACCAGAGCTCCCATCGAGCTTGTTGAAAAAGTCCTGCCTAAAATCGCAAAGATCGACATCACCGGTCGTCAATGGATCCTTCTCGATGACGCCTACAAGGAATTGGACGTTTGGGATTTCCCTTACATGAACGCCGACGACCGTGAAAAGGCGATTAAAAATGCCAAAGAGGCATTCAAGAGACAGCATCTCGCCAGCAGGGAGGAGGCTTGGTTTATGCTTGTTGAACCAGACAAGCGGGACGAGGCCAAGAGAAATGCCATCTCTGTGACTCCTGTTATGAGCGATAAGGAGGCTGCCGAAAGAGCCATTTCTCTTCCTCCTCCTATCGATGCCAGCAAGCTGGCAAAGCAAGCTGCAAAGCCTCAGAAGGCGGCAAAGCCTGCAAAACAGTCAAATTTGATGTCTCGTCTCAAGGCCGGAGGAAAGATTACTGCACCCAAGGCGAAGAAAAATCCTCCTGCCAGCACCACCGCCGCCGCCACCCCTGCCGCCGCGCCCAAGGCAAAGGGAACCGTTGGACGTCCTCCTAAGAATCCGGCAGCTCCTAAAACTACCAAGGCTAATGCAAAGTCTACGGCTGCCAATAATTCAAAAATCAAGTCGGCGGAAATCATTACTGACTCAGATGAAGAGGCGGATATGGAGGATTCCGTTGTCTTGGCTCCTCCGAAGCCTGCACCAACAAAACCCTCGCCTGCTCCTCGTGTCACGCATGCGCTACCACCAAAGCCAGTTGTCTCTGCTGTACCTACCAAGCAGCTTGCAGACGCTCCTCGTCTTTCACCTAAGCGAAAGACGCTCGCCTCCAAGGAGCAGCCTGTTAATAAATCTCCGGCTAAGAAGGCAAAGACTCTTGCCCACTCTCCGGAGCCGCCTGTAAAGAGGGAGCCAACCAACTCCAAGAAGGTTTCCAGGGAACGTGCCTACTCGCCTGAGGTGGTTCAGAAATCTCGTGCTCCTCCTCCAGACTACTCCCCCGAGCCTGTAAAATCTCGGTCCTACGGCGGAGAGCAGACTTCAGAACCTACTAGAAAGAAGAATAGGGTTCCGTTGCCACCTGTCGGTACTCCGGAACACCTCAAGCGGCAACAATATAATGCCGCCTCTCCCGAACGACCTAAATCTTTGACCAACGCCAGAGATCTCTCCCCCGAGCCGGTCAGGAAGAGAAATAGGGTGCCTTTGCCTCCTGTTGGATCACCTGAGCCGATTAGAAAGGTTTATGACAGGTCCGCTTATTCTCCTGAGCCTGTCAGAAAGGCTCAGCAGAGCGCCGCTTACTCCCCTGAGGCAGCAAAGATTAGGAGGGACTATAGAGTTCGTGATCGCTCCCCTGAGCCTACTAGGAGGAGTCGTGATCGTTCTCTGGAGCCTGTGAGGAGGGGTCGTGATCGTTCTCCTGAGCCTTCTAGGAGGAGTGATCGTTCTCTGGAGCCTGTGAGGAGGAGGAGTCGTGATCGTTCTCCTGAGCCAGTTAGGAGATCTGTGAATGCATCTCGCCCTCGCGATCGTTCTCGCGAGCCTGTCAGACGTCAGGAATCACTGGATCGTACCGTCAAGAGGGATGCTTATAAGATATCCCCAGCATCCGAGAAGAATGGATACACCAACAAGACTTCTAACAAGACTCTTCCGAGACCCAGTTCGCAGCGCAGTGATAACAGCTTGGACCATAAGCGTACGCCATCGGACAGAACACCTATTGACTCTAGGAGCCCTTCGTATCGTGGAAGCACCGACAGCCAGAGTCCTAGGGATAGCTTGAACGGACGCACGATAATCGACAGCCAGCCGCCAAGATACTCTTCTGTTGCTGTTAACGGTGCTAAGCGTAGAGGCGACCGTGATCGTGACGAATTGGTTGTCTCCAGCAAGTCTGGGAGATCCGCTTCTTCCTCTGAATACAGCAGCCAGAAAGATAGAGACGGCAACGAGCGAATCCTCAAGCGCCGTCCAGACAATGCCAACGGCGACAACGAGCGTCCCTCAAAGAAACGATCCGTCTCGCCTCCTTCCTCCAAGAAACAATCACCCTCTCCTCTACCCATTGGTGAAGTCGACCGCTCACTCCTCGCCAAAGCAAAACGGTTTAAAGATGAATATCAACTCTTGAAAGATTTTCATAAGCGAGCTTCTCAGTTACCGGCTGGTAGTAGAGAGCAGCAGGCTCTGGTTGCAAAGGTTATGGATCTTACGGAGGATTTGGGGGCTATGAAGGCGGAGGTTTGGAGGAAGTCTGATAGGGAACTTGCTAGGCTGCAGCAGCAGCAGCAGGCGTCGGGATCATCATCATCGGCGGCGAAAATGGGACGGACGGATGCTGTTAAGGCTCGTTAGACGGTGGGTGGTGGTTTATGATGCGTGGAATTGGGCTGTTTTGGGGGATCGATTGGATGCTCTGGAATAATTATCGGCCTGCAACCGTTTTTATTATTATGTTTTTGTCTTTCTTCCATCCAGATTCCTAGTCCAACATAGTCCAGAAGTAAGCAAGCCTATGAAATGGACACTAAGTTTATTAAAGGAAAGATGAAGATTATGTTTGACTTTTTTTTTTTTTTTATCTTGTTGACAATTTTTTCAAGCATTTGTTATGGAGTATATTATTGCATTTGGAATTTTGTTTTTGCGATTTTGTACTTTGATTTTTTGTATTTTGCTGGAATGGGAACGGTTTTATTGCATTGCATTGCATGGCATGGCTATGTTTTTTTTTTTTGTTTCCTTCGTTTTTTTGATGTTCTGCTTTTTTTGATTTTTTTTTTTATCTGATTTTTTTATATGGGCTTATTGGCTGCTGCTGTATTTTTTTTTTCTTTTTTTTTTGTTGTTTTGTTTTGTTTTTTTTTTTTTTTTTTTTTTTTTTTTGTTTTTGCTCCTCAATGTCCTTTCTTTTATGGAATATGGAATATGGAATATGGGGGTGTTGTTGATTTGATTTGATTTGATTTGATTGACTACTGTGGTGCGGCCGTTCTTTGTAAAAACATATTGGCGTGTTGATTTTGCTTGTTTGTTTTATTTGTCTTGTTTGTATTGTTGGTTGCTGGCTGGTAGTTGGTTGGTAGTGGTAGTTGTGGGTAGTTGTGGGTAGTTAGGAGATGCTGTGATTTAATTATTATGGATATTTGCTGCGTTTTAAGCGTTTATTTCTCGCTCACTAAATTGATGGAGGCATGGAGGGATGGGGGGATGGGGGGATGGGGGGATGGAGGGATGGATTATTGTATCTTGTATATTTATTACGGCTTGGGAATTGGGGAGCTGGGGAGCGGACTGAGGAATAGACTTTCGTTGATATTGGTTTTGATTGTGATTGCGTTGTAAATTGTGATTGTGATTGTGATTGCGTTGTGAATTGTGATGTGATATTGATGTGACTTGGTGTTGATGTGATGTTGATGTGATCTTGATGTGATGTGATATTGATGTTGATGTGACTTGTAACATCAACACCACAACCGCAACCGCAACCGCAACCCCTTTGCAACCGCTTTACCATATATAATTCCTTCCATCTACCGCTACAGATCTCCCTATGTGTCAAAACTTTCTATATATATATATACCTATCTATCTATCTATCTATCTTTAATCTTTCCTTCCACCTTAAAATCCCTTTTTTTCTTTCCTTCTTCCTTTCCTTTATTTCTTTTTCTTTTTCTTTTTCTTTTTCTTCTTATTTCCTCTTTTCCTTCTTCTTCATCTCTTTTTCTTCTTTCCTTCTTTCCTTTCCGTTCCCACCCTCTTCATTTCCTTCCTTCATTTCTTCCGTTTTTATCATCAATCATCCCAATCCCAATCCCCCAGTCCCAATCCCAATCCCAATCCCAGTCCCAATCTCCCAATCATCCCAATCATCCCAATCCCAATCCCCCAATCCCATCCATCCCAGTCCCCCAGTCCCAATCCCAATCCCAGCTTTCAATCCCAATCCCAATCCCAATCCCAATCCCAATCCCAGTCCCAATCCCAATCCCATCTTTCACCACCAAGTTCAGTAGTTCAGTAGTTCAGTAGTTCAGTAGTTCAGTAGTTCAGTAGTTCAGCAGTATTTCAGTAGTTCAGCAGTTCAGCAGTTCAGTTCAGCAATTCAGTAGTCCCCCAGTCCCCCAGTCCCCCAATCCCCCAACCATCCCAATCCCAGTCTCCCAGTCTCCCAATCTCCCATCTTCCAACACCAAGTTCAGCAGTCCAGCAGTTTAGCAGTTCAGCAGTCCCCCAATCCCCCAATCCCATCTTTCACCACCATTTCTTCAACAAGCACTGAGCCCAGCAGTTCAGTAGTTCAGTAGTTTAGTAGTTCAGTAGTCCCCCAGTCCCCCCAGTCCCCCCAGTCCCCCAAGTTCAGCAGTTCAGCACCACCAGTCCCCCAAATTCAGTAGTTCAGTTCAGTAGTTCAGCAGTTTAGTTCGGTAGTTCACCACCAGTAGTTCAGTAGTTCATAGTTCAGCACCACCACCAAGTTCAGCAGTTCAGTAGATTAGCAGTTCAGTTCAGTAGTTCAGTCCCCCAAGTTCAGCAGTTCAGTAGTTCAGTAGTTTATAGCTTGGATTAGTTCAGTAGTTCAGTAGTTTAGTTCAGTAGTTCAGTAGTTCAGTAGTTCAGCAGTTCAGCAGTTCAGTAGTTCAGTAGTTCAGTAGTTCAGTAGTTCAGTAGTTCAGCAGTTTAGATTAGATTAGCTGGGATTAGATTAGATGGGGTTAGATTAGAAGGGAACTGGAGTTGAAGATAACTGGAGTTGAAGATAACTGCGGCGTCCCCGGGGGCGGGGGAGCTGGGTTGGATATGGGGTATGGGGGATGGGGGCATGGGAGCTGGGGGCATGGGGCATAGGGAGCTGGGGCCAGGGGGCGGGGGGGTATGGGGGGGGGGTGTGTGGTTTGGGGTTTGGGGGCATGGGGTGTGGGGCGGGGGCGGGGGGCGGGGGCATGGGGACGGGGGGCATGGAGGTATTGGTTGGGTATTGGGGGTGGGGTGTGGGGGCATGGGGGGCTGGGGAGCTGGGGAATTTTGGAGTTTTTGGAGTGATCGGTATGGGTTGATAGCAGTGAGTTTGGGGTGCTTGAAGTTGGATATGATACCGTATAAGGCTTCAGGTTCAAGGTTTAAGGTCTAAGGTCTAAGGTTCTATCAAAAAAAAAAGGAAAAAAAATTTATTTCTTGGGGGAGATTATGAAAAGAAATGAAATGAAGTACATACAGCATTTTGGAAATAAAAGAATCAAGATTCCGGAAGACGGGAACTAGGTTTCAGATTTCGGAAAATAGAAACGGAAAAAGAAAAAGAAAGATGAGAAGAGGATAGTGAATTGTTTTCCACTTTCGAGAATTATGATCACGTAGTTGAAGTGCAAGGGCTATTAACTCATAACTTATAACCTGTCGAGCGGAAAAGGAAAGATTGAAGTGAAGTGGAGGAGAGGGGGAATAGTCTTCATTATATACGGTAGTGATGGAGCTTGACGTGTGTACAGAAGGAGATATACCCAGTGTGGAAAGTTTACCTGCACCGTGCACGTGCTAGTTACATGAGCCCTGACTGCTGCTGGCTAAGACACTGGAACTTTAGGTGACTTTTGACTTTTGACTAGAGGCCATGGAGATCATGGATATCATGTAGGCCATGGAGATCATGCAGGTTTAGAACCGTGAACTTAGGAACTTAGGAACCTGTTGCAGAGATAGTTCAACATCGTTCCTTTCCCAATATCTTCTATATCTCGTATACTAGCATGATCAGGCGCCCAGGTCGTATCCAGATACCGTTTACTCCCCTCACCCAGCTGACATCGCCGGGTCCAACCCTAAGCTCCAGCTCGGCTCGGCTCTCCGTTATGTTATCTCCATCCTCCCGCCGCGGTGAGATGTTGACAATCTTCGGTGTGGATATATCGGATCTTTCGGATAATTCGGATCTTTCGCTATTTCGCTATTTCGCTATTTATGGCGTTTTAGAATCCTGAAACTGAGACTGAGACTGAGACTGAGACTGAGCCTTGGTAACCGTAATTCCTTCCAAGTTCCGACTATTGACAAAAACCATACCCAGCATATACATAACAGCAGCAGGTAACATTTTTCTTCCCCCAATGGTGTATCAAGTATCAAGTATCAAATACCAGCCGGGTATAGAAACCAGAGGAATCAAAAGCTGGTGAACCGATAATTGCTTGAGGCGCCGGAACCGAAGAATTGGGTATGCTAGGATGTCTTGGAGTAGTGGGATGATGATGACGGATGATGGATGATGATGACGGATTACTAAGATGATGATGATGGTATATTCTCTGTTGTCGTATATTGTGGGGTTATAATACTGTAATGGAGAACAGGCATGGAGAAGTCTTGAAGGGGTGGTTTGATGATGTCTAAGGTCTTTTCTCGTGTGGGATATGTTGAGGGCATAAAGCTGCAACTATGAGGGAGGACGGGGAGGTTGTTTTGGATTCCGTCTACACGAGGGGGAATCATAAGCTGGTGAATCGAGAATCGAGAATCGAGAATCTAGAATCGAGAATCGAGGGGTTCGATAGTGAGGATAATGGGGCGGTTTTGAAGTGCTTGGGTAGAGGTATGATGAGTGTGGTGATGTCGTCTCTGTTGTGAGATATTTTGAGATTATAGAGCTGCTATGGAGAGGAGGGACGAAAAAGTCTTTCGGATGCGGCATGGCAAAGGTTATGATAATGTCTTCTCTCGTGAGATAATTTGAGGTTATAGAGCTGTAATGGTTAGGAGAAATGAAGGAGTCGCGAGTAGGGCTCTGTACTGAATTGATGGGTTCTAAAGATGGTGAACTGATGGTTGATCTAGCAGCGGTACGATGGTGGTAATGATGAGATATTCTGAGATTTTCGACCTTCCTGAAGGATTAAAGATACCGCTGAATGGGTTAGAGGCGTTATAATCAGAGGCATGAAGAGCTGAGTGCAAGATTCGACATTCTCGACCGTAGACGAATGACCATATTTCCAGATCAGGAAGTGCAGATTCTTGTTTGAGGTACTATAGCATTGGTTTCTAATTGATATTTTCGTAAAATATTGACGCGATGATTTTTGGGTAGCTTTCAAACAGGAAAAGGAACGGAAACACAATATGCTTTTGGAACGCAATTGTTGTTTTGACCGGTTGTAATGCAAGCCGCACAACAAACGATTATGCACGTCTGATCAATAGATCGGAAGAAGTAACCTACCATTATCTTCTTCCGCAAACTGAACCCATTTGCTGTCTCTAAAACCTCCAACTGGCTAGTATCTGTTAGTATCAATCTCAAACATATAACAACAGGGATTAACTTACGATGATATCTTAGCCATTAAGAAAGAAGAAGCATTCATCATCTGCGTCTATTCATCGTCTTTGAAAGCCATATCCACATGCCAAATCTGACTCACGATAATACTCCCTCCACATAAGATACCGAAGGTGGATGAGAAGCCAAAAACCAGCACAACAATATCGGATGTCGGCTTGAGGTCTTAATCGTCTGAAAGATTCGAGGTTTTCAATTCTTTCATGAAAACTTTCACTTTATAGTGTAATATCCTTCTGAGGAGTTGGAGAACAAGCCGTGAACCCATGAAATCACGAGGCGAGGCAGTGCTGCGGTTTGGCTGTAGGTGATGGTGTAGGCAGAAGTGGTAATATTGGTATCTATGTGATACTAATCTACTGACAGTGAAACGGGTCATTCTTGGTAGCATGTTTGATTGTGGGAAAGTGCTGGAGGTGGTACCAGGTGGTATGTTTTGATGGTTGATGAAAGCTTGAAGATTGTTAGAAACGCGTGAGGAGAGACGTACAACCTAGGGGGCTACGTACTGTGGTCTTGACAAAGATGGATCATGGACCCTAGTGGGTTTGTGATAGAAGCTGCATCAAGGAAGATTTCCGGCTGCTTTGACGATAGGGATAAACATCGTGACTGGTGGATTGAAGGCGTGATGTGTTGCCTAGAACGCGTGGATGGTGAGAGATGCAGGTGTTTGTAGAGATGACAAAGGGTTGTGGGGGAAAGTTTTCATTATCCGGTACAAATATTGCGGCACTGATTGTTTGTGTTGGTGCTGCCGATATCAGTTTGGAGAGACATAGGTGCACCCGCAATCACTCCGAATCCACATCTTACTACGTCACGGGAGGGAAAATCGTTCATATAAAAGTTCATCTACACCATTGTGAAAGCATTGGAGACCGAATAAGGGATTGTTCTTTTATTTCCGCTTTATCTAAAGACAGCCTTGGTTCAGAAGTGAATACGGTGCTAGAATGGGCGTAGGATTTCAATTTTCGATAAACCCCTCAATCCCCACCAATCCCCACAAGCTCCTGTGGACGTCAAAGACTAAAGGAGCTCACTTCCTTTTATAAGTCCCATTAAGAATATACCGTAGTTCATCAATCAAAATGTTGTTCCCGCAATCTCCTTTATTTCTCGTCAGTATGAATCAATGCGTTCTGTGTTTTGCGGAAACCGGTTTTGATTGTTGCGGGATATGGTCAGATGAAGGTGGGGAATGTAAGCAAAATATGGGAGAGTATTACATCATGATTACTGGATATTAAAATGCACAGTGAAATCATTGTACCCGTCAACCTCAATGGCGTTTTGTACCCGCGTGCAGGGGTAAGTTCGGCGCTGTGTTGTATCGTTGTGTCAGACTTTTGTTCACCATGCAACCGTAGATGCTAGGATTACTGACCCTCATGAATTACGAAACATTTTAAAGCGACAGTCATGTAATGGGCTATCACATGGCTCTTTAACCCCGAGTACCTTTACTCACGAAATCTCTCCAATTCTGGCTGTTCCATTACTTTGTATACATTATATTGAAAGTGTCTTACTCAAAGCGGCTCCAGAGCACAAGAAAAGAAGCGTATAGAGAGCCTATCGTAAAAAGAAACAGGGGAGAAAGAAATCGACTATGTGGAAAAAAATGCAGAGGCTCCCATTTCGTTTGTGTCATACAAGCAAAATTCTTTTCGATGATCATTGTGCTACTTTAGTTTTATGCCGCATCAGACGTTGTGGCTTCCCTCATTTTAAATCTGCTTCCGGAAACAACGAGCATAACTTTTCTAGAAGACAATGATTACGCGCTAAAAGTTTTGAATTAACGATAAGTACAGTAAGCAAGCTGGGGATTGATTGATATAGGGAAACACTCGCTCCTATAGCTTCTTTGAGGCGTAGAAGACGTTTTCCTTTGGTAATAATGACAGCATTGACAGGTATAAAGTGCAGGTGGCGTCCGCATAAGCTTATCCCAGGCCGTCACTTTGGAACTAGAGTGCAAAAGACGTTTCCATCAAGTTTGTACTCGCTCGATTCAAATGGTGTCACCGAGTGCAGAAATTATGTTCAGCAATTCATTGGGTTATACTCTGGAATATTGTGTACGCAAGTCTTATTAATCTGGTGTAAGATGTTACATATGGACCTGTGGGCATGAAATTGCGCTGGGATACATCTGCAGAGACGTCAATGGAGACATGACTACTGAGCGAATTGGAAGAGATATCTCCTACATCGGGCTTTGATGAGTAAGGATTGAGAATCACTAGGCATTGGTGTCACCAAGAAAGTTTTAACTACGCTATGGATTTAAAGTTGGCGTTAATCGTGTAACCACAATGCCACTAAGCGGAGACATTTAAGACAAGCCCCAGAGATCTAGTACATGGCGCTATAATAGGGTCATGGATATTCATGTCTATGCGCCAAACAATCAAACATATTGAACCCCACCAGTCTGTGTAATGTAGTGCTGCGCCTTTTTGGGCGGCTTCACTTGTGGAGGAGCTACGTGAAAATTGCCGACCGTTGTGCCTGGTGCGCACTCAGGAGACAAGAATAAAGAAATCTAAAACACGGGTATGTGCTTTGAACATAATCTTGGGAATGATTCGGACGGTGAATCCGGGTAGTTGATCTAAATTCCCAGCAGAGGATTAACTAACTACACGAGTCGCACAGGCCAAAGAGAGTGCATCAGAAACCTCTTACATAATCACGAGTTGTATAGCAGTCCAACATACGCATGAAGCACTGGAGAATAGCTCAGTATATGAGCTTATGGAGTACATTTTCGTAGGACGATGGTTGAGGCTTTCGCTATATTGAAAAACAACTCATTCGTCTTGATTATATTGGTTTCTATCTGTCGGTAGTTTTATGTTCCACGATTGAACTCCTGATTTGAAAGGCCTTTAGATGCAGAATCCTAAGCTTTGAGATGTAATGTCTCAGAATTCTTTCTGAGTTGACTCGGGGCGTTGTAGGTGCAGATCTCCTCGGCTGCCATATCGTAATATCTGACAACCGTCACGGACTTTGATATTTTACGCAGCTGATTAATATCATCTACATATGTATAAATATATTACATGCAAATTTGGTGAATGCACATTATTGATTGCATTTGGAAACGTGCATAAAAATTAAACTCTGAATAAATTAAATATATAATGCTTATTTTCTCGAACTACCACAACAACATCATCCTAAATCCTGAATCTCGATAAATCAAGTGTGCAACAGAAAGCCTGGCTACTTCATATTTTGTACATCGAGTAACATCACTTTGAGCACAGAACTGGTACGTTTTTTTCATTCTCTTTCACCAATCAAGATACTTGCACATCTTACAAGCCGATTCTCCTGTGTGTTGAAATTTGTTGCGGTTTGACTATTGGAGTCGGCCAAGTGATACATGGAGCTCTATATAAATATCAATTTTATTCGCCTTCATGTCCTTGAATGAATCAACCCTTTCACTCCGTTTCTTCCCCTATCTTTTCAGTGTGTGCTAAGAAGAGAAAGGTCTAGATATAAAAACACAGGCGCAAGACTCCCAGTAATAATCAGCAAATCAACTTTACAGTCACTACTTATCTTATCTCTTCATCATGCATCCCAAAAACATCTTTCTCTCTACAATACTTCTATTTCTCTCCTCACTTCCACTCATACTTGCCCTTCCCAGCGAAATATCCGACATGACATTTGTGGGATCGTCGGGATCGTCAAGCGCAACCGGCATAAGCGCGCGCGGCGCTCGGGGGCCCGCAAGCGTAAAGGTCCTTCTCTGTCACGACAAGGACTGGGTATTATGCCAATGGTTTAAGATAGAAGATTATTACTGTTGGCGCCTACCCGCTATTTGGACAGAATCGTATGTCCTCTCATATCTCCCTCTATCCGATAGATGCTAAAGAAAATAATACAGTATCTCAGGCTACCGGGTAGAAGGAGGTTGCTGTGTGTTCTGGTCAGAGAACTTTTGCACCCAGGGTTACATGTTTGAGGCAACAAATAGACAGCACAGCAAGCTCGGGAAGGTAAATTCAAAGTCCAAATAACCCATGATTAAACGGTTTTGAAAGCTAATTGTAACTTATAGTGGCATAACGACAAGATCAAAAGTATCAGATGTGCTCCGGTAAACGATCCGAAAGACTGTCCATTCTGAGAAATTTGATGCAAACCAAATGGAAGGAGTCAAAATGAAAATATGTGTTGAGTAATCAGTTAGAGTTTGTCCGGTAAATCAATGTGGAATATCTTTTGCTTTTGTTATGATATACAGACAATATAATATTTTTTTTGAAATACATCAATGCGAGATCAAGAGGACAAGACTGGAACCATAAGAGAAAAGTAGATGGAAAGCACGACGCACGTCACGCTGGGCTCAGGCTTGCCGCTTGGTACCGAGTCAGGTAGTATGATAAGCACAGATTGCTAGAGTCTTATCCACCTATTCGGTTAGCATGATGTTGTGAGCTATGATCGTCCGCACTTGAATCAAACTGTACTCATTCCTGGATGCTTACTGTATTTCGGGAAAGCGAGAAACTTTATCCCCCACACGATCACAGCGAGTGATTGTGAGCAGACCTTGGAAACTGTGTTTAATATAAATAGTTGTATAATAAACTCCATTATAGTTATTGATATTCTTGAAAAGGCAGGTGATTGATGAAAAGTAACCTCACCAAGAGCACGTAGGAGGTCCACAAGATAGATAGCGTAACACTGCATTGTCTTCCTAGCGCCCCACTGAATTCCTGTTCTGAACTACATCTGATGATGAGTGAGTTCAGAGTGGTATGTTTTCACTAGGTTCTGGGTGTCAGAACTTAACGGAAAACGACTTGTGGCGAATCTTCTTCAAGGGTACTTCTGACCGGTTTGTATAAAGTTTATCTGATTTCTGCCTGGAAATATTTTTCGGTAGTGTAATCAAAATTGTTACGGTAAAGAATATCCGCTCGCCATGGTAGACAGTATAGCACATACCCCAAGAAAACATTTTTTATTAAGGTTCTGTCTAGTTTTCCCTGAATGGACCGTGGCTTCAGACAGAACCAGGTTTTCGGTCTAGTTTTTTTTTTTTTTTTTTTTTTTTTTTTTTTTTATTTCATACACGCATCTAACCCTACGGTTATGGCGGATGCTACCTATATACATTGCTAACCCTGGAATGTTACTTCCAGGGTCACCGAGAACGCCTCGGAGCGGTCATGCTGTTGTCAGGGTGTAGCCCCCTTCCTGCCTTCTCCTTCTCCTTTTCTGTTCCTTCTCGTCGTTGTGTCCTTGAGCCCTGTGCGCTCCCCAAATCACCCTTCCCGGTGTTTGGTATCCTCCTCCCTTCCCCGCGTACGTCCCCCTTTATGTTTTTTTTTTTTTTTTTTTTTTTTAAATCACCTTACTCCACGCCCTTCCCGTCCCCTCTTCTCTCCTTTCCCACTCGTCCCCGTTACGTCCCTCCGTTTCCTCCTCATTCTCCTCTTCCTTCCTTCCTCCCTTCCGTCATTTCTCCTCCTCTCTCCTTTCCCGTCTCCCTTTCCTCTCTTCCTTTCTTCCCCCCTCCTTATCTATATACATTCTTATTATCATACATGTTTGTTTTTTTTTTTTTTTTTTTTTTTTTTTTTTTCTAGTGTTCCTCTGCTGGGTCCAATAATGTCCCCCAGCCCGTCATCAAGGTATTTCTGCTGGGTCTGTTAGCCTCCTCGGGGTGCTTACTGAGTACCGAATGTGCCCATTCAGATGTGGCCAATTTCGAGTCAGAGATCATGGTGGCGAGGGCTCGGATTCCGTGTTTGGTGTGTAGGATCATGTGTAATTTGAGTTGTCGGTGGCGTGGGAGTTTCAGATGTTTTCGAAGCTGGATCCTGTGTGGGGTGAAGAGCGGGCAGGAGAGCAGCAGGTGTCTTGGTGTTTGGGGGGGGTGTAAGGGGCAGGGGCATGCGCGGGTGGGGTAGGTTGGGGTGGGGGGGTGTGCCAGGTAATCCAGGAAGTATCCGTGTCCGGTTCGGAGGCCCAGGATCGCCGTTGAGACCTTTCTGGGTACGGTGGTGTACGCCTCATCGAGTGATTTCCTATGAGGAGCGTCGTACGTCTTGGGTTTCGGGCTTGTGTTGTACCACTGTGCCCAGTCCTCAGAGTGGGCTTCCTTGACTTGTCTGCGAAGCCACGACAGAGAGGTGGGAGGGGGAGTGAGTGGGTGTTGGGTAGTCGCTTGTTTTGCAAGACGGTCTGCTTCTTCATTGCCGAGGATGTCGGTGTGACCGGGGACCCAGTGTAGGTGTACGGTTGTCCCTGTGCGTCGGAGGAGGAGTTGTGTGGTGTGGTGGATACCAGTTGCGGTTTCTTGTCCTGGGCCCGGGGTGAGACGAGTTGCTCGGATGATAGCGGCTTGATTATCCGTGAAGATGTGGATTTCGCGGTATTGGAGTTGTAGCCGGCGGATGTGGGTGTTACAGGTGATCAGGCATTCTTCGATGGCTTTCAGTTCTGCGTCAAAGACTTCGCACGAACTGCCTATCGGGATGGTCTTGCTGATGCTCTGATCGAGGCCTGTCGGGATGTAGAATCCTGCTCCGGTGCAGCCTTCGAATTGTGAGCCGTCCGTGTACGCTATGATCGTATTTGGTTTGGAGCGTAGGTGAGCGAGGAGGTTGTAGTGATGTGCCTCGGCTTCTTCTTTGGTGGACGAGGGGCTGTGGCGTGTCAGGGGGGGGTCCATCCATGGGGCGGGGTCTGGTTGTGCCGTATCCTCGACGGTGGTCCTAGGGGATAACCATCTGTTTAGAGATGATATTGTTGCGACCAGGCGAGTGATGGGGCGTGTTCCGGAGGTCCAGTCACAGTCGTACTCCGTCGGGGATTGTATGGCGTGTGTAAAGTGATTAGGGATGGGGAAAGATGAGGGGCAACGGGTGACGACGGGGTGGGTAGGGGGAAGGGAGAGGAGGCGGAGGGCATATTTCCTGCGCTTGTGGTTTAGTCGGGTGGTGACTGGGGGTAGTGCTGCCTCGTTGTGTAGGGCGAGGATCGGTGTGGAGGAGAAGGCGTTTAAGATTCGTCGGATGGCTGCGTTTTGCTGGAGTTGTAGTTTTCTGGCGAAGGATTTCTGGCCGGCCCACCAAATCTCTGCTCCGAAATCGGATTTTGCCTGGACACATGATCGGTACAAGGTTCGCACCGCCGTGGGGGACAGTCCAGTTTCCTGTCTGACGAGGCTTCGAAGGGCATTAAAGGCTCTGGACGCAGAGGTTAGCCTAGTTTGTACATGATGGGAGAAGGAGAGTTTTCTGTCGAAGTATATGCCGATCCAGCGGACCACGTCCTGTTTCCCATTCTGAGTTCCTGGCCTAACCACGGTGCCGTTCGGGAGTGTCACGCATGTTAGGGGTGTTATCTCATCTTTCTGTGCCCGGTGAAAGTGTAGAAGTTCTGATTTGGCGTCATCGAAAGCTACGGCGTTGTCCTCTGCCCACTTGAAGGCTATTCGGGCCGCTTTTTCCAGGGTTCGGGAGTTGGCTTCGCGTGATTTTCCATGACACACCACCGCAACGTCGTCGATATAACTCGGTGTCCATAGGGTGGGGTTGTGCTTGGACAAGGCGTCGAAGAGGGGGCGGAGGTACAGTAAGAAGAGGATGGGCGAGGCGGGGGAGCCTTGAGGGATACCTGTTCGGGTCGGTCGTTGCACATCTGTTCTGCCGTCGAAAGAGAGAGCGATCGTCCTATCATTCAGAAATGAGTGACACCAATTAACGACCGGTGTAGGACAGCCGAGGGAGCGCATGGTGGAGGTCAGTCGTGCGGAAGAGACGTTGTCGAATGCGCCTCTGACGTCGAGGAAAAGGGCGCACTGTCACGGCTCCAGCATTGTCACCCGTATTCTGGATTGTCTCAGCCTGCACAGTCATAGAGCACAGCCGCAGGGCTGCGCCACATCATATGTCAGCACCAGTACAGCCACCCTCGCAGCCGCAACGCACTAGTCTATCCTTTCCTTATCACCTTCCTTATCTGTCTTAGTTATCTTAGTTCGTTTCATCAGCACAAGCGTCACATTGTTATCACATGCATTAGTTTCTTGGCTTCTTTGTTTAGGTTCTTGGCTCGGTTGAAAACCCTGTCAGGGTTTGGGTTGTTCTTAGGAGGATTTGTGTATATAAGGAGGGCTCTCCCTCCGCTCTGTCCGTTTCCTTTTCTTTCTTCTTTACAGAACGTCTTGTCCAGTTAGCAATCTAGTTACCTTGACAACTCCTCCTCCTCCAGCCTTGTCTTCGTCTTGACCTCTGCCTCCTCCTCCCAGTATCTCCTCCTCTTGCTCTACGTTCCTGTTCTTGCCCTCTGTCCTGAACACTGCGTACCTTGGACGTTCCCTCGAGCCTGTCCCGTTACATTACGTTCTGTCGAACAAATCTCCAACCTACGCAGTCCATAGCCTTTGAACCCCAGAACAAACCACCAAGAGTGTCTTTATTCTTGCCGAGTTGCTGCTGTGTATTCCGATCTTCGCTTGCGAATTTGAAGAATACCTGACACTGCCAGTCAAGATAACTGCCTCCTGTAGTCATTGTTCATGAACAAAGTCGCTTGGGTCCGCGAATTCGAACCTGCCTTGATCAGTCCGGAACACCTGTTCTTCAGATTTGGTATCCCGACCTCCTACTACGAAGACGCCCAGATCGCCCTCCAGCTGGCCAAAGAATACGGCTACCTAGCAATCCTGTGGAAATACCAACCACCGTCAACCTCCGGAAACTCCAGCTCAATCCTGTTTACCCTCACTGTCCCAGTACCCCGCCACTAAATCATGCCTGTCCACAAAACCTTCACCGATGAGCTCTGGGCTAACATCCAAGATGCTTCCACTATCACCGCCTTCGACCCCACAATTGGTCCGGTCAACTTTGTCCGCAACCTCTGTGGTCATGTTCTCAACGCCCCTGACCATGTCCTGCCCGATCCCGCCCCAGAACCTGATGTTGACCCCAACCAACCAACCCTGGCTGAGGAAACTGCTCGGGCCGATGCTGCGGAAGCCGAACTTGCCCGACAACGCGAAATCATCACCCGCCTCCTTGCTGCCCCACAGCCTGCGGGCCAGGGTGAGAAACTCCCTGATGCACCTTTGTATGATGGCTCCAGGGAAGAACTCCGAGCATTTGTCACCCACCTGCGCCTCAAGCTCCTCAGTGACCAGGGTCGCTACCCCACTGCCAAACAACGTGTTGCCTACGCTGTGGGACGCCTCCGAGGTCGTGCCATGCAACAACTGATCCCCTTCATCCGCGAAGATGGCGAAACGGCATCCCTGGACGATGTTGAAGATGTTATCAGGATCCTTCGGGCTACCTTTGGCGATCCCGATGCAGCTGCAACCGCCAGACACAAGCTCCAGGCCCTCCGACAAGGCAACAAGGAGTTCTCAGCCTACTACGCTGAGTTCTCTAGGTTGGTCTCTGAACTTAACTGGGATGAACGCGCTACCATGGATGCTCTTCGCAATGGCCTGTCCATTGAGATTCTTGAGAAACTCATTGGGGCACCCCCTGCTACCGATCTCCGCACCTTCGTCAACCAGTGTCAAAACCTGGACTCCCAGATCCGTGCCATCGATAATCTGCGAAAGTTGAGAACTGGTTCCCGCACTACGAGTCACGCCACACCCCGTGCAGCCCCACCCGCCTTCGCTCCTGCACCCGCACAACGACCCGCTCCGCCCAGCACACCCTACTACGGACCTGCCCCCATGGACCTCTCTGCTAATCGACGCAAGATTACACCCCAGGAACGCGCTGCTCGCCTAGCTGAAGGCCGCTGCCTCTACTGTGGTGGACATGGACACATGGCTGCAGCCTGCCCGAATAAACCGGCCACCCTTCGTGCCGCAGCAGTTGCGCCTAACCCAGTTCCGGAGACTCCCCTCTCTGACGAGGAGTCGGGAAATGCCTAGACCAGCCGCACATAGATGGCTATGCTGCTGGTCACTCTCTTTTGTTGTCTTCATTTAGTTGGAAAGTACCTGGTCCTGGAATTACGAATGCAGTAGTAGAAGAAATGTCAATGGAAGGAAAACATCTTGTTGTCTCTTGCACGCTTACCTTCGGTGATAAAAACATTCGTACCCATGCGCTAATCGACTGTGGCGCCACTGGTATCTCCTTTGTTGATGAAGACTTCGCCCGCCATCACCAGATCCCCCTGCAACCCCTACGAAAACCCCGTGCCCTGGAAGTCATCGATGGCCGACCTATTGCCTCTGGTGACATCACCCACCTCGCCCTTGCCCAATGCACCATACACGAGCACCGCGAACAGCTCCCTATGTTCGTCACTAAATTAGGCCACTACCCCCCAGTCCTTGGAATCCCCTGGTTGCAACTTCATGATGTTGCAATTCGCTTCAGCTCAGGAACAATCACGTTCGGATCACAATACTGCCTGGCCCACTGCAACCCAGTACCAACAACTGTCTCTGGTCTCAGTGAAGAACCTCCAGAAACCTTCCTGTACCCACTCTCTGCGGCCCCAGCCAAACTACACATCGCCTCCCTGACAGCATCTTCCTTCTGTCGAGTGGCTAAGAAACAGAGACTCTCCATATTTTCCCTGTCTCTGTATGAGTTAAATAAAGCCCTCGACAACAAAGTCAACACTCCTGAGGACCTGAAACGAATCGTACCAACGGAGTATCACGATTTCTTGAACTTGTTCGAAGAAGCTGTTGCCAATAAGCTGCCACCCCACCGACCCTACGACCACCGGATCCCGTTGAAGGAGGGATTTACACCACCTTTTGGCCCCCTGTATTCCCTGTCGCGCACAGAACTAGAGGCCCTCAAGGCATGGCTCGAGGAGAATCTTTCCAAAGGATTTATCCGACGGTCATCATCGCCAGCAGCCTCACCAATCCTGTTTGTCAAGAAATCCGATGGTTCGCTGCGTCTCTGTGTGGACTATCGTGGATTGAATGACGGAACTATCAAGAATCGATACCCCTTGCCCCTGATTCAAGAAACCCTGCTACAACTGTCTAAGGCCAAGTACTTCACAACATTGGACATTCGAGGTGCTTACAACCTTGTACGCATGGCAGAGGGGGAGGAATGGAAAACTGCATTTCGCACTCGTTATGGCCTCTTCGAGTCTCTTGTTATGCCTTTCGGACTTACGAATGCCCCAGCTGATTTCCAGGCGTTTATCAATGATGTTCTTCGACCTTACCTCGACCTCTTCTGTACCGCATACCTCGACGATATCCTGATATATTCCGAAAACCTGGACGATCACCGGAAACATGTTCGCCAGATTCTTGAAGCCTTGAAGAATGCCGGCCTCCACCTAAAACCAGAAAAATGCAAGTTTCACCAAACAGAAGTCAAGTATCTTGGGTTATTGGTTGGACGAGACGGTATCAAGATGGATCCGAAAAAGGTAGAAACAGTGGTAAAATGGGAAAACCCTTGCAACCTCAAGGACGTCCAAGAATTCCTTGGATTTGCAAATTTCTACCGACGATTCATCCGCGATTACTCGAAAGTCGTGGCCCCCCTTACCAGTCTTACCAAGAAGGAAAACGGCAAACCCGTCCCATTCATCTGGGGTCCGGACCAACAGAAGGCCTTTGACTTGTTAAAAACCTCTTTTACGACCGCACCAGTCCTGCGACACTTCGACTATGACCGCGACGTTATAGTGGAAACCGATGCCTCAGACTACGTTTCTGCCGGTGTTTTATCACAGTACGATGATGATGGTATATTGCACCCAGTTGCCTTCTTCTCCAAGAAGCATTCACCAGCGGAATGCAACTACGAGATCTATGATAAGGAATTGATGGCAATTGTCCGCTGCTTCGAAGAATGGCGTCCTCACCTTGAGGGGTCAGCATTCCCCATCCAGGTTCTCACTGATCATAAAAATCTCGAATACTTCATGACTACCAAGCTTCTGAACCGTCGTCAGGCCCGGTGGTCCGAATTTTTGTCACGCTTCAACTTCAAGATTATCTACCGGCCCGGGACTGCAGGTGGTAAACCCGATGCCTTGACTCGAAGGTCTGGAGACCTGCCAAAGGAAGGGGATGAACGACTGTTAGCCAACCAACAAGCTGTCTTAAAACCCTACAACTTACCTGAGAATCTTCAACTTGCTGCCGAAAACCCACCAAAGGAGAAATATCCCTCGCTCGAAATGTTGTTCACTGAAGGTTACAAGGCAGACCCATTCCCGGAGCATGTCCTGCAAATGCTTGATGATGGAGCCCAACACTCAAAAGACATATCACTTGCCGATTGCTCAAAACAACAGGACCGACTCATGTACCGTGGCTGCCAATACGTCCCCGACTACGACCCTCTCCGACTCCGCCTCATCCAAGATCACCACGACCCCCCTACCATGGGACATCCAGGACGCGCCAAGACCTTCGAGCTTCTCTCCAGGAACTACTACTGGCCATCAATGCGGACTGATGTCGAACGGTTTGTACGCAATTGTCATACCTGCAAACGTACTAAAGCCACAAGACACGCCCCCTTTGGTACCCTCAAACCTCTGCCCGTCCCACATCAACCTTGGCAAAGCGTTTCGGTAGACTTCATCACTGGCCTTCCTCCATCCGATGGATACGATGCAATTTGTGCAGTTGTATGTCGACTGACGAAGCAACGGCACTTGATCCCCTGCCATACGACCATCACAGCTCAAGGGTTTGCTCAGCTCTTCGTGGATAACGTTTTCCGATTGCATGGCCTGCCAGATGTTCTTATCTCTGATCGAGGACCACAGTTCATCGCCAACTTCTGGAAATATCTTGCATCCTGTCTAGGGATCGAAACGGCAACAAGCACAGCATTCCACCCCCAGACGGACGGTCAAACAGAACGTATAAACGCCGTCACCGAACAGTACCTGCGAGCTTACGTATCCTACCTGCAGGACGACTGGAAAAAGTACTTGTCCCTAGCTGAGTTTGCAGCAAACAACCAAGTATCCGACACGACTACCCTCTCCCCGTTCTTTGCGATCTACGGCAGGCACCCGAAGTGCTCCTTCGAACTTAATATCAGAACCGATAACCCAGATGAAGTCAACGCTAAACTAGTAGCAGAACGCATGTCACACATTCATGACGTTCTGCGATCGGAAATGAAGTACGCCCAGGCACGATATACAGAAGCGGCCGACCGGTCACGTGTACCAGCCCCTGTGTTTAAACCCAACGATCTTGTCTGGCTAGACGCTCGCAACCTGCGCACCGAACGGCCATCACGGAAGTTGGAAAACAAGCACCTCGGCCCGTATCGTGTTGTCAGAGCCATTGGCACACATGCATACGAACTTGACATCCCCGGCACCATGAACCATCACCGGACATTTCCAGTATCACTACTCAACCCTGCCCAGTCGGATCCTTTGCCCGGACAAATACTACCGCCTCCCCTGCCTGTTGTTGTTGATGGTGAAGAGGAATGGTTCGTGGACGAAATCCTTGATAGCCGGGTTAGACGAGGTCGCTTGCAGTACCTCGTGAAATGGAAGGGTGACTACACGCCAACATGGGAACCAGAGGAATTCCTTGAAGACGTTACGGCAGTCGATGAGTTTCACCAGCAATACCCAGACAAGCCTCGACCTCTCTCGTAGGAACTCGAGCCTAAGAGGGGGCTCCTGTCACGGCTCCAGCATTGTCACCCGTATTCTGGATTGTCTCAGCCTGCACAGTCATAGAGCACAGCCGCAGGGCTGCGCCACATCATATGTCAGCACCAGTACAGCCACCCTCGCAGCCGCAACGCACTAGTCTATCCTTTCCTTATCACCTTCCTTATCTGTCTTAGTTATCTTAGTTCGTTTCATCAGCACAAGCGTCACATTGTTATCACATGCATTAGTTTCTTGGCTTCTTTGTTTAGGTTCTTGGCTCGGTTGAAAACCCTGTCAGGGTTTGGGTTGTTCTTAGGAGGATTTGTGTATATAAGGAGGGCTCTCCCTCCGCTCTGTCCGTTTCCTTTTCTTTCTTCTTTACAGAACGTCTTGTCCAGTTAGCAATCTAGTTACCTTGACAACTCCTCCTCCTCCAGCCTTGTCTTCGTCTTGACCTCTGCCTCCTCCTCCCAGTATCTCCTCCTCTTGCTCTACGTTCCTGTTCTTGCCCTCTGTCCTGAACACTGCGTACCTTGGACGTTCCCTCGAGCCTGTCCCGTTACACGGACGTCGTCATCTTCTGTTGTAGGTGTGTTTCGACGTCATGGGTGAGCGCCATTGCTGCGTCAATTGCGGATCGTCTCAGGCGACCACCGATTTGATCGTGGTGCAGGAGGTCGTTTGTTTCGGCTAACTGGCTCAGTCGTGTTGCCATGAGCTTTTCAAGTACCTTGCCCATGCAGTTGAGGACCGCAATGGGTCGGTAAGCTTTGACTGAGCTGTAATCCGGCTTGTTCGGTTTCGGGATGATTACTGTGGTTGCCTCTCGCCAGCACTTCGGTTGATAACCTACCTCTCCGAGTGTGGCGTAGAGCTGGGTTAATTGGTCGGGGATGATTTGGAGCACTTTTCGCAGACAGAGGAAGGTGATGCCGTCTGGGCCTGGGGCTTTCTTCGGAGAGGAGGAGAGGATCGCTTGTGCTACTTCTCTTTCAGAGAAGGTAGTCCATGGCAAGGGGCTGCGGGTTTGGGGGGGGGTAGAGGAGGGGGAGGACGGGGGGGGAGGGAAGAGGGCCTGGAGGGCGGATACTTTCCCTTGGAAGTCTGTATGGACGGTGGTTATGCCGTTCGTTGTGGATGTGAGAGGGGGGGTGAGTTGAGCTCGGCGGGGGTTAGTGTACCGAAACGCCGCCCAGATGTCTTCTCCTTTGGCCTGGCTCAAGTATTCCTTCCAGAGCCTGTCTTTGGCGTGGCGTACGGCTCTGAAGTGGGCGTTGCGTGCGGTTCGGTATTCCTCTAGGCACAACTCGTTTCTTCGTTGTTTCCACCTCTTGCGAGCTTGTGTCATGAGTTTCTTAGTTTCACGAAGCTCCGGGGTCCACCATCTCTTTGCTCGGGGGGAGTGTTGGATCATCGGGGTCGAGGACTGGGCAGCTTGTTGGATTGCGAGTTGAAGCGAGGCTGCCCATTCGTCTAGGTTGGCGTGAGTTGGGTTTTGTTGGAGTATCCTCCATCGGGGATTGAGGTTGGAGGAGAGTTTCGTGAGGGCTTCCGCGAACTCATCCCAGTTTGTCCGTTTCCAATTCAGTCGAGGGGTGAGGTTGGTGTAGTCCACATCTGGGTGTTGAGATCGAATCTGGAAACGCACGACTTCGTGGTCTGAGCCCGTCGTGGCTTCTTCGTCCACACACCAGTTTTGTACTTCTTCGTGCATTGCCGGGGAAGAGAGAGTTAGATCGAGGACTGATGATCCACGGCCTGTCTTGAAGTGGTAGGTTGGTGTATCTGGGGTGTTTGCCAGATGCCATCCTTCGTTCTCGATCAGGTTCACTAACTCATCCGCTCGGGCAATGCGTTTGAGGTGGCTGTTCCATAAGGGGTGGTGGGCGTTCATATCTCCTGTGATAACGCACCGATTGGGTAGGGAAAGGGGGGTTAGGGATCTCGGAATGGTGTATAGTTTCGTTTGGGGGTCCCATTCGTTGTAGATGTTGATGAGGTAGAAGGAGGGGATGAGTGGAGTTTGTACCTCCAGGATCTGGATGTCGGGGTCGGGGCAAATGTCAGGGCGGGGGGTGACGTGGAGGAAGGGGTTTAGGCGGGTCACGTACGCCGCCGTCCTGACAGTTGCGCCATTGTTGGCAGGGGGGTAGATGGTGATGAAGTTTGGGTGGGTAGTTACAAAACGAGGGTCTTTAATGTTTGCTTCTTGGATGAGGATTATATCCGCTGTGGGGTCAGCGGAGTTTAGTAATGTGTTTAGAGCGTTACTGCTCCTATTAATATTGTGGGATATGACATTTATGGTGGCTGCTGATTTTTCCTGTCTATGCATCAGTGATCATAGCGGAGTCAGCGTGTTGGTCGGGAAGGGTTGGGCGGGTGGATCGAGTCTTTTCCCATGACGCTCTCACTATCGCGAGTCTTACAGGGCATTTAGGATGGAATGCCGGGTGGTTCACATCATTCTGTTGCTCGGATGTGCAGTTGAAGCATTTGGGAGGGGAGTGGGCACAGCTTTTGCCGGCTCGGGTGGGGCATTCTGGGCAGCGGTGGAGATCAGTTGGGTGGGGTTCGGCGCAGAGAGCGCACACTGGGCTTGCGGTGTTGGGGCAGATGGCGTGGTGGTGGCCGAAGCGGAGGCAACGGCGGCACTGGTCGGTTGGTCGGGCCGAGTGATACTCGGTGACCTTGCGAGGTTCATACCGGATGATTACCTTCGTGCGTTTGAGCCTTCGGGCGTCATCGGCAGAGGTTAGTGCAATCATCACGCTAGAGGCCGTCGTGCCAATTCTTTTGTCTGGGTGTGTAATATATCTGGGGGGTTGGGTGAGGTGTACAGCGTTGTTGCGTTCTATTTCAGCTTGAAGGGCTGTCATACCGTCGGGGGTGTCAGGGAAGACGTCAAGGGGAATGCTGTGGACGGTTAATTTGTGCCACTTTTCAGCTATGCGGGGGTTGTTGAGGGTCATATGCACAGACTGTGCGGCCTCGTGCATCAGGGGTAGGAATTGAGTGACTTCACTTTGGGTGTTGTTGGGGGGGAAGGTCAGGATGAGGCTCCCGCTGGGACTTTTCCGAACGGTTACCACATTGATGTGGGGCGGAGCCTCTGCGTCACGTAGCGCCCGATTGATCATGTTGCCTACCTGGACCTTGGTATCGTCCGTAAGGTTTTCGGGGTCGGGGCATGGGATGACGACGCTCACAGGGCGGGGGTTTGGTTCTTTGGGGGGGGTTTCTACGGGGGGCGGGGGGGTTGGGTGGGGAGGATGCGGGGGCGGGGTTCTTTCTGTTGGCGGCGTTTTGTGGGTTGTCGTTGAATAGCCTACCAGCGACATTGGGGCCTGTCCAGGCCGCTTCACTTGTGGGGGGGGGGAAATACGGGGGAGGGGGGCACGGGGATGTTATTTTTGGTGAGGGCTTCCTCTGCTGCGAAGCAGCGGGTTTTCCAGTAGTTGATGAGGGCAGCGGATTGGGCAGTGTCAGGGGAGTTGGGGAGGGGGGAGGGTTCTTTCGGGGCGGAAGGCTTGTAGTTTGGGACCAGAGTCCGGAGCATGTCTTGGGTTTCGAGCATGATTGCTCTGTCCCTGTCCATCGTGCGGAATGCCTTTGTGATTCGTTCGTTCGTGTGGCGGTCGGTCTCGCGAGCGCCGTCGGCGTAGGTGGCTACTGCTGATAGGAGGCGTTCGGCGATGGTGACGGGTAGAGTCATCGTTTCGGTGCGGGGTTCGGTTCGGGAGGTCTGGAGGGCGTCTGCGATCCCGGATTCGTACACGAGTGCACTCTCGGAGGAGGCGTCGGTGGTGGACGGAGCGGTTCGTTTGAGGGGGTTGACGGTCAGGGCGGGCGTGTCACGTAGGCGAATGGTGTGTTGCGTGCGGGGAGACGTGATCGGGGGGGCTCTGTTCCTGGGGGTCGGTTCGGGAGTGATGGTGCGACGAATTGGTGAGGGAGTGGGAGACGCGTCTTCCATTTCGCTTAATTCAGAAGAGTCCAGGTACATTTCGTCATTGATGTCACGTGCGCCATGCGGCTCTGCGTTGGCGTGACTGCCGAGGGAGGCCGCCATGAGGGGGTGTTTGTCGGGGGGGATCGGTTTCTTCCTCGCCACAGAGGATCGGGGGCCCATCGGTGCTTGAGATGATGCGGGGGGGGCTTCTAGAGATAGATTTGACGTGGAGTTCGACGAGAGAGATGGTTGTGGTGGTGGGGTGTTGATGGATGCCTGAGTCGGGGGGCTGCTGCAGAGTCCGAATCTCTGTCTTCACCGTTTGCACGACGAAAACGAGGGGACCTGATCTGAAGTCGCGGCGACTAGGTAATTCGAGCGAGCTAAAGACGATGCCGCACGAAAATCTGAGGATTTCCGTGTGGTTGTGGCTGTAGCTGGGGGGGGGGGTCGAACTCGAGGTAACCGGCTAACTGCCGAAGTTCGGTCTAGTTTTGACGCAAACACGTTCCACGCAAACCCCGCAAGAACATGCCAGTCTGAACCGACATATGAAGTATCCAAACAAGAGCAATTAGCCTACCAAAACAGGATTTCTCCAAAAGCCCAATGAGTTATAAGGGTATAGTCGGCATTATACCACCTTGCTCACATCGCCTCCCAATTTTTACTCTCGATAGAAACCATTTAAGACGAATCTTTGAAGTTACAACTAAATCACCCATAATTTGGTGCATTGTGCAATCCAGGTCTTCGATGTGGTGCTTCTTATCACTTTTGTCTAACTCCCATAGCCGAAGCATACCCAAAGTAACTCGGGATTGGGGAAACACACTTTGAACACGCGCCAATCAACGACGTCCGGTGATGGATAACCGTGCTGAGCACTTAAGTTGATGGGACCACTTATCACTCAAAATGGTAAACCTTTCCCAATTCCCAGTCATGAGATAGAAAGTTTGTGATGCCCATATATGTATAATTATTAAGTTTGCTTGTTTCAGTACGCATCTCCAATCTTCAGGAACTGGTTGTGTAGGGGATAAGCTATCAAGGAGTGCTACAAAAAATTCATATGATACAGTTGATACCCTACGAGCAAAGTTGTATGAAATTTAAAACACAATGTCATACAGTGAGATCGCCTGGGCAGGCTCTATCTCCCATGAACTGTGGAGTGGTTTATGCAACATTGGGCATGCATTGGTATTCTAGAGGAGTTCGAAAAACATTACAGAAAGACAGCCGGTAAGTACCAAAGAAATTGAAACATTTTCTGTACCGGAAAGTCGTACCTGTAAATAATGAACGTTACTAACTGAGATGGCAAGCTAAAGGATGGGAAAAAAGATTCCTGTTTTTTTTTTCAGATAGCATGAACCACTCTTCGGGAAACCATGCTTACATATTTCCACTTCTATTTGAAATAAACTTCCTCTCAAAAAATTCAGATACAGTTTTCCAGGGCACACTAACAAATACCCAACTGACTGTAGTACAATTCTCACTCGTATAACCCAAATCTCACTCTCTGGACCCTCTCAGCCACACCGTGGCTTACACACCATGCTCCATCTCGCAGTTTCTCAGCGCCAAAAAATGTCGTCAGCGACAGGGTTCGAACCTGCGCGCTCGAAAGCATGAGATATCAAGATTTAATTCAAGTCTCACTCCTCAACCACTCGGACACACTGACTTGTTATGTATCAGCCTACCGAAAGATAGAGGTACCAGGAGGTGTTGATAGTGCCTCGCTTATAACCGATCGGAGCTTAGAGTTGAAGCTCGTTTATGTTAGCCGTGGATCTTATTACGGCAGCTATGTACCGCTAAGATACCGGCGTTAATAAGCGAGCCGCTATTGAGAATCGAGATTTGGGAAAGAAAAAATTTGTTCACGAAGGTCGTAAATGAGTGGATCATCATCCATGGTCGACATCGACGTGAAGCGAGTATTTGGTTATCATTTTGGCCAAATTGTTGCCGTACCTTGTTTCATGGAAAAACGTTCAGCTACAGCATTCTGTATTCAGGTGATTAGAGATGCCACCGATTCATAGTGACACTTCGAATGCGAATAACGATCTGGTGAAATCTATCATAAGTGAGAGCCCATGAAGCGTATTTAATCGCTTTGAACCTCATGGAAGAGCAAATGTAACCTTGTTCCTGTCCACTTTGGTTGGCGGCTGTTTGTACTAGGTTGTAATGACAAGCACCGAGTTACCGTATTCGGCGGAACTTGTCGGATAAAAATAAATCTACCAATGGATTTGCACCGGCTTACCGTCCAAATCCATACATACCAGCTTCTTGTGCCACCGAGGATCACAGGTGAGGCACCATGAATCAATATCCGCGACGATTCGATTACAGTTTTCTTCCGTAAATTCCATTTATACGGAATTAAGACCCAAGCAATAAATATTCTCATCACATCTTAGTACCATCAAAATGACGCATCATCCCCTTCATTTCCCTTCCCCCCCTCCTCTCTATCTTCCGCTCCTTCCATTTCTCCCCTCCCATCAATTCCCAATCTCTGCAACCAAACCGAGTTCTTCACAGCCATCAAACTCACCCAGCCCCCAACCATACCAAGCCGGCAACACTTTATACCTCAAAATCCCACCCATCATCCCATACCTAATACACGGCTAATTCCGCAAATCTGTAGTACACCATGCAGTCTCTATATTCCCTTGACGTTCGGTGACGGTACATAACTTCTTTGACCCTAGACGTGAACAGCGCTAGCTTTTGTTTCGTGGGAGGAGATGGTTTATTACCTGGAGGGCGTGTTGGAAGGGAGCTAAGGGGTGTGGTTAACGATGGGTGAGTATTAGACGAGGCCTTTTATGAGACGATTTAAAGAGGTGAGGGGATTTTCCCGAAGTCAGGGTTAGGATGTCTAGGGCAGATTCGCAGAGTTGTTCCAGGGATGGTACGTTGGGAGGAAAGGGCTGGTTGACTGGGGATGATGGGAGAGAAGAGATGGTGGTGAAAAGGAAGGTAGTCAAGCCCAGGAAGGGATATTGGGGGTGCATGATGGTTGGTTATCGGGAATTCTGGATTGAGTTTGAATGGAGTACTGAGTTGGGGAAAGTAGATTTAGCTGCTGGCTGAAAGATGGAATTTTGGAGTTTGATATATCTGTATTTCCTACGGCTGCAAACATTTTTCGGATACTTAGAAAATTGCATCGTCATGTTTTTCATTATTCTTACTTCGAATAAAAGTCATGTAGGAAGACTTTGCATTGGCAGATATATTGTATCTTCATGCTGTGTAGAATCTAGTTGAATACGGTGGTGGTATTTTGTGCTCCAGTTATTCTGTATACCTCCCGGTTGTATTTTGCCAGAATTTAACGAACCCATACGGTTGCATTTTTCAACTTTGATACATAGGCAAGTTTCTGCGGTGCGCGTCTATGTGAGTTGATCACAAAGGCAAAATAGGCGCGCGGATGAAAGCAGATCTTCAGGCCAGATGATCACTCCACATGTAGCCAAGTGAATCTGGACTCGTGATTCTCGTGTAGCATGAAAGATTCCTTCAACCCCCAAAATTAAGACTGCATGTGTAGAGGTAAAACATTTTTGCAGATACCGTAATCCAATATTGTATGGTAAGCCTCAGTAAATAGATATCATCGTACAAACAACCAATTACTCCGCCAGTTCCAGAAAATGTATCCCTATTTTGCTTGACAAATCCCCCACATTACCCTGTCCTGAAACGCCACGCTTCTATGTATGTAGAAGACTATCATCTGCTCAATTTCTCACAAATACTCCCTCGCCCACTCTACCGCCAAATCCCTTGACTTCTCCCAATACCTCTTCTCCATAGCAGATTTTCCTTGGTGTAGTGCGAATCCTTGTTGTGCACCCTCAAGCAGCTCGCATCTAATTCCCTTCTTTTGCGCTGCCGCTTGTAGCTTTTTGAATGCACCAACCTCCTCAGCATCTCCAAGCACCATCGTTATGGGACGTTCGCATTTCTCCACCTCATCCGGCGTCATCAAAATAGGGTGTGCCACAAAAGCCGAGTGAATAAAACCTCCCTCCTTGTAGGTTCCAGATAAAGTAGTCCACTTCTCTCTATGCGTCAATAACGCTGCATACCGTCCTCCCCATCCGTATCCAGCTGCGATTAAGGTACGTGTGGGCTTCTCATTGTAAGCAGCTCCGAAGAAACGTTCAATTATAGGCCAAGAAACTCCTTCGCGGTGGGCAAATAGCCAGGGGGCAAATGCTTGCGATCGCTTCAATACGGAGGCGGATTTCTCAAAGAAGGAGAGTTCGCCCGAGGGTGGAGTTAGGAGGCTGAGTTGCTCGGCCGGTAAAGAATCGCCTGTGCAGGAGTTAGCGAGCTATCACAGCACGACCGTGCTTCGCGGGGCTGAAATCGCGGGGTAGAATACGTACCAGAGAAGAAGTCAGGCAACCAAACAGTTGCGCTGGTTGATCTTGCGAGGTTGTCTGCAAGGAAGCGAGCATCTGGATGGTTCCAACCGAAGGGGTCGGTAATGATGACAATGACAGTTGCGCCATCACCAGTGGTGTAGACAGGGAGGCCGTGGAGCTCGAGTTCTTTTCCCATAGTTAATTTCAAATGTCGCGTGTTGTGTTACGTGAGCGTGAAGATGATTCGTGATCAGGATATCCTAGGGGGTTGCGGGCGATTTATGTGATGCGAGATGGAGATGGAGTGCATCGCGAATAGAATAGCGTTCGCCTGGAAAGGCTGAGTACGATGAGATGACGTTTGCTTCCACAAGCTGGGCAAGCTTGCGCGACGGGAAGGCGGCTTGGCTTGTGGCTGTGCTGACTTTGCGACACCAAATTCCGAAATTAGAGTGCAAGGGAAGTTCGGCAGGTGCTGATAGCGGTGAGGCGGTTATCAAGCGAGTCTGCTAAGCAAGATGGCCCGAGCGGGGATAACAGAGAGATAGGGTTAAACCCAATTTGAGCTTGGATAATACGAGTATCACTGTAGGGCTGACTCTGTGCGTGATGGAATTGATGATCTGATGAGCGGAAATGGGGACGGACCCTGTCACTAGGTGAGACAAGCTGTCATTAAATTCTGAAACGTGCTTCTGACTGGGGATTCTATTTACGGTACATATTCCTAGCCAAAAGAATCAACCCCCCATCATCCTTCAAGCTGTATCCATACCTAATCAAAACGACGTCGTCAGACAACAATTCCATTTTTACTCAATGACTCGAAACGTCTTCCTTTCCACGAATAAATTATCGACTCTCGGTTTCAGCCTTTTAGGAAACACCAATTGTCCTGTCTATTGTTTTGCCTCTAGAACAGCGATTTTCTCCAACAAAGAGCCAAGTTGGTTGCTAATACTGTCGTTTCGTTCCATCATCTGAGCCATGAACAAGCTGTTTCCTAATGATTCCACTGCATCGATCGAGGCCATGGTGTTCTTCTTCAATCTCTCATATTCGAAAACTTTTGAATCATCTAAAGCCGCTTCAAAGATATCTGTACCCCATAAAAGCTCAGCAATCAGTTAGCATTACAACTGAAACTAATTTGATAAGGGTCATATCATGGATGGAACGTACGGGCGGGCTTTCCTGATACTTTAGTTAGATGTGCCATGAATGATTCGCAGTCTTCCTTTATCTGTTCTTGTATTTCAACCATCCTCTCTTCCGTTGCAAATGTTTGTAAAAGGGGCTCAATAGACAATAATCTACGTCTGAATAATTGTAAGTCATCGAGATAATTCTTATTTTGTTCTGATGGCATTCTGAATAAGCGCATCAGATACCGTGTTTGCTAAACTTATGAGTAACTCTGGCTAACAAGAGGTTCTAATTTTAGACACCTACATTCAATAATACCAATATTATCGGTTTGGTTAGAGTGAACATAGGGTCCGTAACTGCGTCCACAATCAAAGACCTTGCTTTAGAGGACGGATATTTCTGATCTTTTGTGATAAAGGCTTCAGCCAAGCCTTTTGCAGCTAACTCGGTCGATTCAAACAAGCACGACTCTGTTGTCCCTGTCCGTAGTGGACCAGGATGTGGTATCTCAGAACCTGGTATCGCAGGACCTGGTATCGCAAGACGTGGTATCGAAAGACGTGGTATCGAAAGACGTGGTATCGAAAGACGTGATATCGAAGAACGTCGGGACCTTTTTGTAGCGCACTGCATAAGTTCGTTCTTAGGAGGTTCATTATCTATTCCTGAGGCCCTAACTTTTTGATCCAGGGCCGAGAAAACCTCTGTACACCGCACAAGGCATTCTTCCAATTGTTGAAAATGGGTTTCGTGCTCTAAAGCGTTTCCGAGATCTGGATGTAGGATATTGCCTTGGACCTGGCTTAATACAATGCTGAGAGAGCTGATTTCCCGTACCAACTGGCGAGCGTTTTCTGAGGCATCAATGATGCTCGATATGAATTGGAGAGCTGTCTTGGATACAGAGCCCGCAAGTGAAAGTATACCAGCAACAGAACTGGCAATAGAGAAGAGAGTACAAGGATCAAACATGGCAAGGCAGTGGAAAAATTGTCTACTTCTGAACAACGTCTTTTCACACATACTTATATAATGAATAAAAACCCATACGCCTGTTGCTTGAAACATGGACTCAAAAAACCTAATTTGCAATCATCTGCCAAGAGCCAGTTACGCCGTCCGTGACACATGACAGCCTCGTGATAACGGCCTGCATAGCTGAAACGACAGTTGGCAAAATTGTGCTTCAATTCAGCCGCAAATAATACACATAACTGGCCGCCTATATTTCTATGTATTACCGCTGTGCGTTTGTTGTACCCGAGTACAATAGACGCGACTGGTTGCGCACCAAACGCATCATACGACTTTCAGAAAATCAAGTGTGCGGCCGAGTTGTATCGCACATTTGCCAAGTGGCACTGCTTCAAGCCGTTCTCAGTGATTGGAATACTGTATTCATATTACATTCCAATCACTCGAGCCGAATCCAACTCTACACCAACATCCAAAAGTATTACAGTATGTATCAGGTTATACCATAGATATGTGCTTGTGGATATGCATCACGGGGTTGGCCGAGGGACGAGAAATACATACAGCCGTAGGGAGACCACGTGCAGTATCTCAAACAGCCGTTTGGGGATTCCTCCAAACTCCAGGTTAAGCCCACATGATAAATTTTTCTACAGTATGCATATATAAATCGTGCCTATCAGTTACAGCTTGTTGGGCTCATTATGCGGTGCTGACATGAGTCAGCTTATCGTCAAAATAGTCAATGACCCCATGTTGGTCACATTGCATCAGGGTGCACACGAGACGAGACGAAACAAGGCTGCCATTGGGCTCGAGATATCTCGTCTCGTGGAATTTTGGTCTCGTCAGTCTTAAGACACTCGAGCCTTACAGCGAAAAAAAGGTTTGTCGAATTTTAGCTCTTGATGAGCAGTATGAACTACTGTAGGAGCTTTGATAATTACATAGTGGATGCTTACTGTTGTTAATAACTGTCCCTGGAACAACTTTACCTGGAACAGTGACTAGCGGAGTGTCAAAAATATATCTTTAACATAATTAGGCATGTTTTTGCCTTATAGAGTATAAAATACACAAGTCTTGAAAATTCTCCAAATATCTCATCTCGTTGAGATTCCGTCTCATCTGGCCTCAAACCTCTCGTCGTGCGTGCATCCCTGCATTTCATTAATCAGAGATTTATAATCATAATCATGATTTTGAACTTTTTGCACGCTGAATAGTTATGACGGTAGAAGTATTGCTCTCATAATCTTTCACCGCCTACTCCAAGGCATGTCTATGTCCTGTACCAAAAAACACTATGAATTGGGCGTACCCCATACCGTTCGCACACAAAAATACTTCGACTTCAAGTTCCAAGGTTTTCCGAATAAAAAAAAGGTATATAATCAAGAGCACAAAATTTGCATATCCTGTGATTCTCACGACCATAATTCAAAGATATTTGGCGTTTCAATGAAGGCAGTTGTCTTGGCATGCGTAGTAATACGACAGAGCTTCGGACTTCCATAGATAGATATACCCGAGTATACCAAAGCATGCAGGGATCAAATATGCGGGATACATTTTGACATGACAATGTGTCGTTTTACAATGGTGTTATCCCGGGCGCGGGGGAATTCTACATTTAGGGCAAACCCCGGTTACCAAGAGACACTAGTGGGCCTTGGGACTCACAGAGGGCCTGGTGACACTAGATCTAAGCCTGAAGATTTTGGTATGAGCCAATAAAATGTTGTTTTTTTTTTGAAACCACATCCCCCAGAAAAGTCAAATCCTTATATGGTATTCAGCCTTAAACAAAGATGCAACTCAAGCTCCAGCTGAGCAGAAAATGCGCACAACCGTTGAAGAAAAGATGTCTGCTTCTAGCACAACTGACAAGAAAGTTGAAACAGCAATCCCGATTTAGAATATAAGGACATAAAATCAACCCAAGCCTCAAGAACCACTAATGACAGCCGAAAGGAGTATTTCTTCATGACTACGTAGCCTGAACTAGGAAGCCAGCTATCCTTCATGATTGCAGAAAGTCAAGTATTTCGGTCAGGGCTCTGGATGATACCACAAGCACAGCGCGCCCCATACCATTCACACACAGCAACAATAACCATACCTTTCTACACACGCTTGAAGCTTCCGGAGAAAATGTATAGAACCAAGATCCATATACATAACCGCCCACTACCTCGGCATCTGCAATTTTATGCATGCTTCAGACGCAGTAATATTCTCACAAAGTGCGTTATATACCTTAGTACTCAAATGCGTCTAAGAAGACAGATATCAGATACATCGGCGGGCCTATTTATTTTCCTTCCAAATGTCACGTGTCATTCCGCAGGACCGAGTGACTGTATATGTAGAATATGTTAATCCGCTTATCTCGGGTACTTGGAAACCCTTCCCTTTCATGAGATCAAACTTGGGTAACAGAGAGAAAAACAATCTGAATATAACCACTACGATGAAGCATCCTAATAACGATTTTATATAAAAACATATCTTCTATATAAATAATATAACTTACATTAGCCGCAATCCCAGCAGGTCTTGTATGAGAAACAATACTCTTCATCTAAAACTACCCCCAAGAATTCACGAAACCTATGTAGGGCAGGTAGTCTTATGGATACAAAAATACAGCTGAAGCCACCTGTAGACATAACTCACTGCAGTTGCGATGGAAGAGATATTCGCTTCTCTTTCTTTCCTGATCACCTCCGCCAACCTCCTCCGGGCACCTCAGCTACTCTAGATACCCCAGGCAATCGAACCTACTACTTACTACTTCTAAAGAGGCTACAAAGTGAACCCATACTCTAAGCTCCAATCTAATCTAAGAGACCATCCAATCCCCAAGCCCCAGACTACAGACTCCAAGCTCCAAGTCTCCAGGACCATAAACGTACACACACACAAGCACAGAAACCCATGCTGCGTAAAAACCGCTTTCCCGGGGGTGGGGGTAGTAAAACGTATACTGTAGAAGCCGCTGGAGTTTTTGTGGCATCTATGGGCAGTATTCGCCGACCAGCAGTCAAAATTCAAAAGTCAACAACTATCCATAACGCCCACTTCATGACGACCGCCACAAAGTTTAGTCGTTGTACACTTATATTACGGTAATCAGAATAAGTACGAGTACACAGCGCACCCGGATGACTTGATCACTTGAATATACCAAGATCAAGGTTACCTGGAAAAGCGTGGGGGTTAAGAGTATGTTTTATGATGATGATTGACAGGTCCTTGGTGCTTTGAAGGAGGATGTGGTGGTTTTGGTGGGTCATTTTGCGGGTGAATTGAGGGATGAAGGTAGGTTGTAGTGATGTAGCAGAGTGCGGAGGGGAGCTTTGTACCTGGATGTTTCTGCGGAATTGGGGATAGAATCACGAACTATGTGCTCCCAAGTCCAGAGTTTTAACAAGCCTACACTCCCCTCCCCCCGCAGTGCTCGTCATCACTAACCATGACTCCTGCCAAGCCTCTCCATGTACGCAGCGGCACAACGTCTGTCAATCTACATAATACTGAGCCACCCCGTTGCATTGCGACAGCTCGTTATATATAGCGAGCGAGGTTTCACGACGTATTGCAAATTTGCTATTCCTCCCTGGGAGCACCGGCAACCTCTCGCAAAACTTCACTTCATTAACAAACCCCGCTCACCTCCACAACGGAAAAATTCATTAAAATCTCCATCTCTTCCTCCCCATTACGTTACACGCTCATAAAAAGACATCCTTTGTTTGTTATTCTCGGACTTCCCATCTTTGCCCCAAACAGACAGCCTTACAAAACCGTATCCCGCTGTAAAATCAAAACCCAAATCCACCGAGGGAAAAGATTGGGGGCTAGTATCTGTCGCAACTTCAAAACAGTACCAATACCGATCCCTTTCTTTTTACCCCATCGCTAAAATCAGAAAAAAAGAGAAGAGAAAAAACATACAGTAAGAAACAAAAATAAGAAAAATTGCAAGAATTTATGACAATAAAGGGCGGGGTGGGTATAACAAAACAATATCGCGAAAATAACAACCTCGATTACCCTAACCAACCAACCAACAATCCTGTACCGGTACCTGTACCTCGCCTTCCATGTACGACCAGGACGAAAAAAGAAAAACAACGGAAATAATAACGCCAGATTCTAAAGAAAAATCTTGAAACGAAGGTCATGCAACCCGGAATTAGAGTTGCTATATAGTGATTATGCGAGTACAGCGCTTGCACTGCATTAATGATTTCGCCTCCTTTCTTCTTCTTTGTACCTCACACACCCCGTTTCCCTCGTTTTGCCGAATTGTACTGAACTGAAAGTCTCGAAGCCTTTTGAACTTGTGAACCCCAATTTACTTTCGCCAAATCTTATGGTTTCGTTTATAATCGCTTGCCGGGGACAAATGTGTAAAGGCAGACAAGTGCAACGACTAGAATTGCATGATCAGTAATCAGTCATCCCCCTCAATTAGTAAAAAGAATAGGGGAAACAAACCGACTAGAAGTGTTAGAGATAAAATCCAGATTGATCGCTTGATTAACAATTTTCGAACATATGGCTCTTTGACTCTGTAAAATTCCATGAATGTGTACTCGCTGATGCCCAATAATCCCATAAGCGGATCCAAGGAATATTGGTGTGCGATCAAGCAGTAAACTCCGATCAAAAATGGTATAATCAACCACAACCTTGTCCCCCGGGGTTTAATGTCGAGGAAGATGAGTGAAAATGCTGCCCAGAAACCTGCGAACATAGACAAGAGTCCCACTACCAACCGTACCATCACAGATGCAGGTACGAGGTTACCCAAAGCTTTCGACCGTAGAAATCCAGGGAATGCATCCCTCTCCATAGCTTGGAAGACATAGTCTTTTGCCTCCGCAAAAACATCCGGATCATCTCTTCCGTCAACCTCAATTGCCTGTGTTATCGACTGTAGAATTGGCTGTGGTAAAACAATTTCTCTCTCAGCACCCTGTAGCAAGTATGTGTACAAGATCTTCTCAGCAGAAGCGCGAACATCGGCACGGTTGACAGTGTGGGCGACAAAAGAGGAGGGGTCGGAAGAAGGCTGGGATGGGAGCAAGCCGGGTTCGGGTGTTTCATTACGTAGGAATGCCGAGAGACGCTGATTCGAGGATTTTTCGTCGAGTGTATCGGGGAAGAGTGCTGGACTATTCGAGCGATCACCGAGTTCGGGTGTGGAGACTAGGACGCTGCGACGGAGCTCGCGAACATAGTGACGACAGAGGGACATGTGCTGCGCGACATCGAGCCTGAGCGTGTTAGCTGGGCATAAACATTCATAGGAAGCTCGAGGTGAGGGGAGTAAAAGTCGCGAAGCTATAAGTGGAAGTGGAGGTGCAGCAAGAGGCTTCCGAGGGCGACGTACCAGAAGTCAAGGTAGTCCAGCGATCTTTGGTGATCGCGCATGTAGATGAAGAAGCTGAATAGGTCCACGGGCGGCAACGTGCGGCGACTGAGCACCTCAAACAGTGTCGGCAGACGAGTGCGTGGGGTCTCCATGGCGGTGATGGCGGCGGGCAGTCGATGGAGGTGGAGGTTAGATGACTTTCGCGGACTGAGGGTTGTGGAGCGGTTGGGTATGATGGTGGAGGACCTGTAAGGGCAGGCTGGTGTGTGGGAGCGATGCTGTGAGCTGAGTCTGAGACAGGCAAAAAGCTGGGCGTGCGACCAGGGGAAAACGAATGGACAACCACGATCAACGGGTCAGATTTGGTGGTTTGGTACGCGCGCCTGTTTGCTTGTTGAGGGAGTGGAATTGTTTTGCACGGGTGGGAAGAGGAGCAGGACTTTTCTTCGGCCTGCGGACGAAGAGTCTGGTTGCGGGTTGTTCCAAGCCAAAAAAACAACCCCTTAGCGACGAAACAAACTACTCTGAGTGTATGGGGGGTTTATCTCGTTTATTTTTCTCACTTTCTTCCTTGAGATGCTTTTTAGACTTTGCTCAGCCAGTGACCGTTGTCGCAGACAAGCATCTGGAAGAAGCGGAAATTGGATTTACCCAGTCCAGGGTGTTTGTATGACGAATCCACGGATATCCCTTGATGAAAACCCTCAACGGCAACGAATGAAGCCTCTCACAACAACACCACAGCGCTTCGGGAGATGCACAGATGGGCACAGATACTTTCTTTCACGCTGCCTTCCTTCCGTACTCCATCTGCCAAAATACTTCCTACGCTCATTTTAGGGGGTTGCCTTCCGATAGGAGACTTTCGACGATCATGGCCTGGCAAACGACGGTTGGCGTTCCTGCATTCGTGGCGATGCTCTAACAAGCGGGGTCTGACATAAATTGAACTAACCCCGAAGCTATTCCTATGGTGATCTAGTGGTACCTTTAGGCATCTTACTCTAAATGCGCCACCTCTCATGACATCACCCCATCCCGAAATGGAAATAAAATGTCGTAGTTGAAACAATATTTCATCACAGTTGAAACCGTGAAAACAATTCATCATTCAGCAGTGGTCTCAACATGAGCCCAGCAAATTATTCATCATGCAGGACTTATTGTTTCAGTCTTTGAATGCATGAAATTGTGGCTGAAATGTCATTCGAACTTCCATGTACTGTACCACAGAAGTCACGACAAGGAATATTCCATCAGGTGCAAAAGAAGCTCTGGTCTGTGCCACGCATGTGACATCACTCGCTAAGGTGTTACTTTATAATTCTGTATCTTGTCCGTACCAGGAAGTTGATGAATTCACCATCAGTTACTATTACTGAGTTGGAAATCGACGAAGATTGGTTGATACGGTAATACAATTTGTGATTGAATGGACAGCGAAATATCCCATATTTGGGATATTTGATGAACTTTATGCAAGTTCCCGCATCTGTACGCTCGGGATGGCGATTCATCTTAGCATACCACCCAAATCAAAATCAAGCACAAGTCGATACCATTTTCATTTTATACTTCAATTTAGCCTAATTCTCTTTTGTTGATTGCACAATATGAAGTCTATTATCACAAAATATACAGGTAGCTGGTTTGGTCCTGGATTGACTGAGGTCCCGCATGATGCATACTGTAACGAATCTTCCACTGAACACCCATCGACCAGGCCTCCATGCTATGTCATCTACAATTATCCACCATGTATGACAACGTCATTTTGAATCTTCTAGATGCCTATTCCCACATCTTTTCCACAGCCTGGTCTCCGTGTTGATACTCGGCCATCCTCCATAACATAAAGCCCTATCATATAACAGGTACCAAGTTTCGACTGAACACCCATTGACTAATCCTCCGCAAAGCTTCATCTTTAATTCGCCATCATGTGTCACAAAGTCTTGTTAAATCCGTTCGAAGCTCATTTCCAAATCTTTGGTAAGCACAGTATCTACGATCATTATCAGCAATAGAGACAAAGGAAAGGTCTCGGTCGTGGCCTAGGCTAATGAGAATGTGGTTTGCTCGCACTTATTATCCCAAAGAAACTGGTGGCGTCAAAGACATAACGTCAACACATTGCTAACGAGGTATCACCATGGGTATACTGCTACGGTTTTGCGTTCTTGATCCGTTGCTAGAAGATCATGTACATGATGAAGAGAATTACATTAGGCCCTGTCAGCAGGAATAAATTCTGTTGTACTAAGTAATCAGAGCCCCACAGTTTAACCTATGATTTCAATAGCCGTCCAGGCTAGATATAGATAGAGGATTAGCTGGTTGGTAAACTCTGCAATGATTACAGCTGGTGTCATCACTGGACCTTTCGAGAACGGTGATATCATTACTGGGAGATTTCATGGAAAGACGTGCGGAAATCACTAGGATGATAATGAGTAACAATTCTATGTATGGTTAAGAAAGTTGAGGATTTTTTGGGGCACCTTGCGGAGAGTGACAACTATCTCAGGATGAAGGAGTTGAGGAAGGAGTTTACGCGGTAGACCATGGTGCCTTCCTGTTTCTGTGGAAGAATTAGAGTCGATGTAAGCATTCCGAGACGAAGGGGAATAGTGATGCTGTAGATATGCCATGAGTTTTGCGAGGTTATGATGGGGTAAGGATGAGCGAAGTGATGTGAGCATGGGCCGTTGTATGTAGTGCATACCGGAAATTTACTCGCTTACTTTTGTTTGCTGTTCCGCAGGTGCGTGTATGTGTTGTTATAAAATAATGGTAAAAAACATCGACGTTTCCACGACTTGCTGAGACTTCTTCTGTATCGCGGACCTTACCAACAACTAAAAAATGGCCTATTATAGTCTGCATCTATAAAAAGTTAGTGATATCACGTGATACTTATCGGATCGCGCATCTCATCTCATCTCTCCATATTAATTTTTACCTCACTCATCAATCTCAGCAGCCAGATTCATCATATGTCCACTCACCCCCAGAAAACACACACTTTCTCGAATGTTTCGCAGTGCATGAAACGGTGTCATCTTGGCCTTTCGAAAAGCCCTACCCTAGACCCTACATCTCAAGCCTTGATCCCTGCTTCTTGCTTCATACCAGTCGCTAGGCTTTTGGGGTGAAGAGAATTATTTTTATAAATTTCAGCAACCACGCCTCCTAACGTCTTTGTCGAAAATAAATGAGGGGAAGAGTAAATAAAGGGGAAAATATGAATGACAAGGGGAATGAAAAGAGGAATGAGAGGAGGATAATCATTATCCCGGTTGCCATATGGATCCCTGAGATTTCAAACACAGTTCCTGCCAGTTCCTTGCCGTCATCCTCGGAGCACCAAAAGAAGGGGCGGGTTATCACTCGAATACACTATACTCCCCTCCAGTCCTTTCTTTCTCCTTTTCTCTTGCGATTTGTTATTCTTATTTTTATTCTCTCCCTTTTCTCCCTATACCCAATAACCCAGCTTGTTTCCCTTATGCTACGACTTTGAAATCCTTCGAGGCGTAAACAATGGATTCCAAGGTTCTTGTATGGCGAGTAGTCAGATTCTGGAAAACAGATGGGTTTCTATGATTTTGCCGAACGGCAAGGTGCTTCAGAACCTTGGCTGGTTCGGACCTTATTGCCGGGACGTTTAATGGATAAAGGCGATATGGGGAAACTTCGTCGATTGCCTAAAATTTGGTATACATAATACGGCGGATATGGGACTGGTGCATCAGTGGGGAAATACCGCCGCCAGAGAGATCCGAGAACCCACTTTCTCAGTAACACATTTCGCCGGTTTTGTTGCAACATATTCTGCCGGTATTCTTGGCTTTACATGACGCTTCACAAACGTGATCACACCTAAACAATAGTGCTAGCAAGGCCTTCAACCGCAACAGACAAAATCCTCCGCTCGTGAAAGCGTCATACGGCCGGTTGACGATGGTGATGCGCTCACATAGGGTTTATTATAGCGCACCGCACACAGTGCTTAGCTTGTAATGGCAGCAGTCGCAGATTTCTATAAAATGCCCCACGTTTCGCCATGTCTGTCCCAGATCTTCTTTCATAATTATTGAACGACGAAATCTCATTCAATAATTATATTCCTCATATTTACACCAGCTTCTTTCCCCATCATGAATCGCGGAGGTGCAAGGCACCTAAACGTCCATGCGGCCATCTTTACCCCGGCCTCCGTCATCGAGACAAACGACTCCGCGACGCCTGCTATACCCGCCTCTCATGCGAAGCTGTCTCCGACAGCAGCAGCATTCATACCTCATCTCCAGTATCGGGAGATGAGCGATCTAATCGACAAGCTGCCTCCTGCGCTGAAACCCCGCGACCCCGACATCTCGAGCCTCCTCAAACTTGAAGGTATGAGATCTTATTCTTGACTACATTCTAATAATTATGGTTTGCTAATTTGTCAATCTAGTGCTGGGGACACTTCACGACGTAGACGTCTACCTCCTCCGGGACGCCGGTAGCATCCTCTTTTGCGAGGGTGACCGTCCCCAGCAGTTTTACGGGTCCCATGCTTGTCTGGTGTTGAACCACCGACAAGGCAGCCGCTACACCCTCCGGACCGACGGGACCATGAGCAAGGATCTCTTGATATCTCTCGGACGGGATATTGTGAAGACAATACCCCTCATTGAGAGATGGCGGAGATACTGCCATGAGTCCCGTTGGAGAACCGAGAAGGTGGTGGGGGAGGACAGATGCGGCGTTTTCCTTGCTGCCACCGATGATGGTGGACTTCCCAACTGGATTGACGAAGCAGATTATTCGGGCTACGATACAGACTACGATTCAGAAGAGTTCGCTGATATACAGCACACCGCCTTTGAGCACATTATTGCTCGTCCCACTGCTCCCATTTCTGCTCCTCAGACACCCATCCGGGAACAATCGGTCGACCGGCCCTTATGCCTTGATAAAGCGTTTCCATTGTTTCCTCTGAGTCGCCCCATAATCCTACTCGCTCACCTTGTCAAGAGCTTTTTCCTTTTTCTCTTTTCTTTTTTTTGAGTTTTGATTTGATTTTGGTTTGATTTTGATTTTATTTTGATTTTATTTTGATTTTATTTCGATTTGATTTGATTTTGATTTGATTTTCTTGAACTTTCCCAGTCTTAAGGTTATGACGTATGCCACAGTCTAATTACATTTCGAGGCTCCAGCTGTTACCTTAGAGTCTCGCTGGGATCCGCCCCAGAGCGTACTTCATTTCTTGGGCCTGTTACCACCTCTCTTTCTCCTGTTGGTTGTCATTCTCGTCGTTACATTTTGGAGCCCTGTTTGCTCTTTTCCCACTCGGCACTCTCAACTCGACACCCTCACTCCGTTATTCGTACCCTGCCTCTGCTCTCTTCTGCTCTCCTCTGCTCTCCTCGCCTCTCTACTTCAATCCTCTCTGCTCCTCTCCTCTCTTCTCTTCTCTTTGCTTCTCTCCTCTCTTCTTTTTTAAGTTTTATTCGTGCTTTCTTTTGTAAGAACAGAAAGATATTCTTCCGCGTTTTGTTCAGTTTATTTTGAACTTTTACCTGTTTTTCCTATATTGGGTTTTTAGAACTCAGGCAGTGTATGATACAAAATGTATAATAATGATAATTATTGTAATGATTCTTGCCTGTGGAAAAAAAAGAGTTTTACCTGTGATACTTTGATTGCTCCCGCTGCTCCCGCCGCTCCCCGACCCAGCCCACTTCTCCACTTCTCCAGAACTCCCTATTCTCTTTCACCTCTCAACATCGCACGGCTTTCTGATACCTCAAGTAGGTACGATCAGGATAGCTCCGTTGTCATGGAATACTGTGTTTATTGTTGCAGGTGGTGGAAATGTTGACGTTGTGTGTTGCAGGCGTGGAAAAATGAGAGAGGGGAATCATTTCCGCGGGACTACTGCCACACTACACCTGGAATTTGATTTTCTGATCAATTGATGACCTCCATCTCTCGCCTCATCCATCCACTCCATACCCTCCGTTTTGGTGCCTGGCTGTTCCTCACAACACTTAGCCGTATCATACAACAGCCACAAATCTTCGACTGAACACGCATCGGCCAAATCTCCGGGCATTTTCATCCACAATTCTTCGCCATGTGTCATAACATATTTCTGAATCTGCTACAGGGCTATGTCGCAATCTTTTTGCAGGCGCAGAAGGTACGAGAAGTATCGGAAATGGAGAGACGGAGATGGTCTCAGCCTAAGCCACAGAGGATGTGGTCTGCTCACATTTATTGTCCCTGGACAAAAAGGTGGCTTGAGGCAAGGCAGCAGAGCATGAATACCATAAGGACTGATCCGTTGACGTGTTATGACTAGTGCGTGAAGTAACGGAGAGTTACAGGGGATTTGTGCTGATATAGGAATAGATGATATAATTCGCATTGATGGTTTTGGACCTCAATGGCCGTAACATATCTATTGAGCACAAGGGAGTAATTTTGGTAAGCTTAATAGTGTTAAAGCAAGTACGTTCATAACGGCTTTGATTCAACAAAAACATGACGCTAACATAGTAAGGAACAGGTACTGCTATCGGTATGCGACAACAGTTTCGCGTTTTTGATCCGTTCACTTAATGGCAATTCATATGATATGGGAAAAATGACAATAGACCATATCACGAGGAATAAATTCAGTTGTAATGAGTATTCAGAGTGTACTTTGTAAATTCAATGGTCAGGCTACATAGAATATGAGCTAAAAGCACAATAGATTTTTGGATCTCTATTACGGGTTTCTATGTTCTATTCAATGTCGGAAAAATAGCTTCATGTTGAATGAACAGGCCCGGAGCAGTGGTTTTGCTATCCCACCGCATTCTGTTCTTTCCGCAATTTTTCTTGCTCCATTCAATATCCATTCTACCTTGGCGTCACTTTCCTCCGAACAATTCAATTGAGACCAATGAACCCTCGTCACATCCTTCATCAATAACTGCTTGTCGTGAAAGGGTCGCCATAGAATCCAGTCTCGCATCCTGCTCTACTTATTTGACCCGGATCAATGACCTCTATATATACTCAAATGCACTCCCATCTCCGGTCTCCTTTATTCCAACCAACATCAGAATCCTCACTCCTCTGACAGTTGCTGATCACGAAGACAATCCAACACAACAAGGAAACATCGCTGACTTCGCCATGGCCTACACGACTGTACGCCACGGTGCCTATAACCAAGCAACTCAACCGGAGTATTCTCAGACTGTCAACACATCTACACAGTCTGATTACCGTCATCAGTTCTATCAGTCAAATCTGACGCATCAAGAACATCGTTCCGACCAGTCTCATCAACCTGCGCAACATAACCCGCAATACACATGGCTGCAGGAACATCCTCAACAGTCCAACCAGACCTCCCAGCTACACCCATCTCATCAATTTCCCCACTCGCCTCAACAACCCCACAAATCTCAAATTACCCAGCCTTCCAATGCTTCACAGTCGCATCAAGCTCCCCAAGCTCCCCAAGGCACCCAGCTGAATCACCGCCCCATGAAACAGAAGAAATCCGTAACTTACCTAAACCACCGTGCTCCCGGTCTTTCCGACACAAGCCTCCACAAGATCCCAATGCCAGACCATTTAGCTCACGCCTGGGGTGTTTCTCCCGAACGTATGCCGCCTCTACCTCCAGCTTTACGTGCCGGTGTCAGCTCCGAGGGGAATGCGTTGAGTGGAAACCGCGGATATGAAACGAAAGGTTACGGCCAAAAGAGTTCGCACACGACATTGAAGGTGACTAACCCTGAGCCGAAGAAGAAAGATAAAGGGAAAGGGAAAGAGAAAGACAAATCCACAGCTGTCAATGAACAAGATAGCTTTGATTCCAATCCTTGGGCTACTGTCGGAGCGTCAGTACCTTTGGGTGTCGCTCAAGTATCCTCTGGACCTCATGGTAATACTCAGGCATTGAATCTTCAGAACCAGCAAAATCAATATTATTCACTCAACCAAAAACAGTGGCCAGCTTCAATATACCAACTTCAAACTGGTCAAGCATCTGCTGCAGTGTCATCTAATCCTTTAAACATGAAACAACATCCCCTTCCGCCATTTCCTGCATCTGCTGGAGAGTCTGGGCTACATCAATTACCTGCTCCGATACACCAGTCCAGTTATCTTCCTATGGCAGATTCGGAGAGGAAATGGAAAGCCAGAATGGACGCCAATGATTATCCTTTTCCGCCGCAGTTACAATCGTTAGGGCAAAAGGGAACGACGCAGCAGGTAAAACAAATGGATCAGACAAAGGAAGCAGAAACTAAGAAAGCTTTCCAGAGTGAGATTAATGCAACACAACCAACCCAGGATACTCAGAGATATCCACAGGGACTTCATATTCCTGCGCATCTTCAAGCTCCAACTCAGCCGCCTCACCAAGCTCCAATTCAGCCAGCACATCAGACACAACAAACGAATCCCCAACAAGCTCATCAGCCATACCGCTATCCTCCAGGCCTTCCTATTCCCCGGCATCTACAGCAACCCTCAAAACCTCCGCCGGGGTTGGCATATAATGGACACGAATTTGAAACTCCGACACCTGGTAGCCTCTGGGGACCGAGTACTTCAGGTGATAAAGGGAAAACCTTTAATCATGGTACCTCGGGTAATACCGGTCAGAGAACTGGAACCGAAGATCAGTATCAAGGAATAGCGACTCATGCAACTCAACGGCAAGACGCTCAGGGGCCAGGAATTCATGTTCATCCATTCCAAGGTCAAGGAACATACACTAGTGTCCAGCAGCCCTACAATACCAACCATCAACAGTCTCAGCATCCAAATACCCAGAGACCTCCTAACCTCGCACCGGTCATGAATAACTTTAGCCAACGAGACGACTGGCCATTAAACCCTCAAACTCGCTACCCACCTACTGTATCTCGTAACCCTCTTCATCCTACTCAACAGTCTGCTGTTCCGATAGACTCTCAGAAACCCTCTGCTGCCGGCCCATCAGGTTTATCAAATCTCACTCGGCCACCAATCGCAGCAGCAAATTTATTCCCACAATCGTCAGCATTTGCAACGCCCGAAACGTTAACCTTACCATACAACCCATATTATCCGGATAGTATACCATCACATAGAACTTCCGGGGATCAGACAGCTGGCCGGCCAGCCCCCACGCCTAACAAGATCCACTGCCCCCGCCCAATGAAAATTGCGAAGATGCCCAGTGATTTCACATTGAAGAAGCAGTGGAAGGACGCGGGATGGATCGAAGATGATGGAGTGGATGAGGGTCCAAGAAAGAGGAAATTGCAATTGTGGACCCAGCAAGATGGGTGGGTGGAGGAAGCTGGAGATGATGATGAGGACAATGAGAGAAATTCAGTGGCGCCGCAGGAGCCAATTGTCCAGCCGCGGGGTGGGAGGAATGAGGTTCATCTGACTGAGGATAACGAGCAGTTCAAGCGACAGCAGATAAACCATGTTAATAATGGGAATCAGAAGACGCAGAAATGGATGGGGCAAGAAGATCAACAGCTGAAATGGAATTCCTATGGAGAGTGGGTTGATAAGCTTCAAAATAGACCGGAGGTCGAACAACGAAATACGCAGCAGGGTGAAGTTCAGCAGCAGAGAGGTGAGAAACGAGTGAATTACATAAACCAGTTGACCCATCAGGCTCAGCAGCGGAATCGGCAAAAACACCAGCAGCCGTTAGACCAGGCTCAAAATAAACCAGAGGCTCAGAACACACAGCAGCCGCAGCCACCGCCAGTGGAATATATTAATGAATCACCTAACGGACAAGATACACTTCAGATACAGAAGGTTCATGACTTGGAGCAGGTTGTAGTCCTGCCATTGGAACAGGGGCAGAACGCACCAGTGTTGCAGAGGAACCCATTGGCCACGTATGTGCACCAAGTTCATCCGGTCTATCAACCACCTCCAGCAAAGCCATCGAAGTCCGAACTGCAGTACCAGAAATACCTTCCACCGAAAACGGCAAAAGCAGCATCATTACGCAAACCAGTCCCAGTAGCACCACGGCCAAATCCTCAAGTTCCACCCGGGTCTCAGGCCACTTCACAATCAGGGCCGAGGAAGAAGACGCCGAAGCTTCATAGAGTTCAACTATACGACAATCCGGTACCGCCATTTTTCGATTTGCCGAAACCGCCAGTAATGTCGAGTATGCTTCCATGGAATTTCAGTTGCCCCCCATCCGGATTGTATTTTGATCTCCCATTGTATCCTGCCAGTTTTCTACCGAATACCCCAATCTCTTCACTGAAGACCGGAGATAAAATTGTGGTAGAAAACCGTTTGAGTTATTTTTCGCACTATGACCACAGGAGACAGCGTGCGGTCGTCATCGATTTTGAACGGATGCTGATACGATCTGGTCGGGCAAAGCTGCATCAGAAAGTTCATGTGGCGGATGTCGAGTACGTTGACTGTGAGGTAATCGCCTGGCAATTGCATTTCAATTGCCTCCAGCTCGACACAAATCTTTTTGCCAAGCCAGTATATATTGCACGCAATAAACATATTCTGGGGAGTCAGTTAGTGGAGACACTGCAGGAGGTGAAGGATGGCAAACGGATGCGAATCTGGCTGGCGGTTTGGATGGATTATGCGTTTGTGTTGGGATGGAATGTACCGGGAACCTGCTTGCTAAGACATTCTATTGGAAGTATGGGTCAAAAGGCAGAATGGTATTGGCATTGCTGTGGTGATAGGGATCAGAAGATAATTGAAGAGTCGGCTTTGAGGAGGATTCCGAAGCAGGATGGCGACTTGCGTTGGTGTGGGTGGTGTGCAGGAGCTTGGAAGCGGTAAGAGTTGATGGAACTAAAATGGAAGATGAAGGAGGAATACGGTGGAAGATAGAGGAAGAATACAGAAAAAGACCGAGGTTGAACGAAAGGCAGAAGAGATTGTGAATCTGCATTCTTGAAGATAGTTGTTGTTAGTTTTATTGACAGTTTTTAGTGTACGGGGAGGAGTGACGATATGGTGAAATTTGGAGAATAATAAACATGATTTGACCTTTCGAAATTTTTCCAGTGATGTAGTCATTTTCATGGTATTATGTGTCTTTGATTTGCCGTGAGAATGGCCGATTCTTTACTAATTCCCACAACGAACGGCGGAACGTGAAGTCCATGAGTTTTGTAGGTGATTAATCCCATTGAAGTGTCGCCACGCCTTCCAGTGGTAGTAATAAACGATGTTAGGGTTAATACTTACAATGTAGCACTCGGCCGCTTAGCTTATGACAGCAGTCACACAGATTCTATATCAACCCTCCTCAACCCCGTAAATTTCTGTGCCTGATCCTCCATCTCCACTTTTCTCACCTTTCAGACAGAGTTCTTTTTATTATCATGCCATATTCCATTCTATCACCACCGGAGTGGTCGAACATGGACCATACTACCATTATTTTACCTCCTCGCAAAAACGCTGCGATACCAATAGTGGACCCCAACAGCGCAAAGCCTGTCAAAGCGGATGGCCTTGGGTCAACTCTAACCCCTACTACCGACAACACTCTCGTAAAGACAGCGCATTATCCTGCTGCTAGCCCTCCATCCTCGCCGACACAGTCACTCCCTCAGACAATCAATACTGGTTACAGTACACCCGAGCTCTCCGCAAGTTCACCCGGTTCCCAAATTAAAAGTGCCCTTCTTGCAAGGCTTTCCCCTACAGCCCCAGAGTTTATTTCTCGCGACAAAGCTTGCGCAATGAGCCAAGCTGGGTCATCTTCTGGTCGGAACGAGGAGCAAAACTTGGATCACTACCACGGAAACACCAGCACCGACACTGCCAGGCTGTCTTTCATTAATTCAGAGACGGCATTCTCTGAGGATAACAGCGACAACATGAGCCAACACGTATCCAGCCTTTCCGAATCCAAGTACAGCTTGGTATCCAAGATTCCCCTTTTCGACGAGAAACTCTCCTCACCATTGCTTTCGGTCAGTAAAGGTGACCACTGGTTGGACATCATGTCCGATCATGAAAAGTATAGGGATTTTAACGATATGCTTTCCATGCTCCCTACTGCACTGCAACCTACCGAACACGACCTATCAAAGCTCCTACAAGTACAAGGTTCGCAGTCGTAACGGCCACTACATAGTAATGACGAAGCCATGCTAATTCTTCATTATAGTGCTAGTGAACCTCAGAAATGAGAACGTTTATCTTCTTAAGGATTCCGGAAACATCCTCTTTTGTGAGGGCGATCGTCCTCAGGAGTTTTACGGAAAGGAAGCTTGTCTGGTGTTGAACCACAACAAGGGAGGTCGTTATATCTTCAGAACAGATGGGTCGATTTCTAAGGAGAACTTGGAATTTCTCGGCGAGTCAATCATCAAAGCCGTACCCATGATTGAGAGATGGAAGAGATACTGTCATGAGTCTCGTTGGAGAACCGAGAAAGTCGTTGGAGAGGAGTGTGGGACTTTCCTCGCCACAATCGATGATGATGGACTCGTTAACTGGATGGACGATACGAGCGCCGCAGGCCTCAAGAAGTCCTTTGAATTGTTCAAGAAGGCAACTGCTTTGCAAGAGATGGGGTCTCGAGCTGGCAGTCCTTCAAAATCTAGCCGCCCCATTACCTTTGGTACACCAACAAAAACCAGATACAGCAGCTCACTTGACAATTTCGATGGCCTCCTCGAATATGGTGATGCTGCCAATGGAAACGATTCAGGAGTTTCTGGGTCTCATTCCAGCGTTGAGGATTCCTCCTTCGCCGAAACCCTCCGGATTCCGAAACACCACACCTACTTCCAGTCTTTACCTCTTCCCTGCACCCCTACCCGCAAAGCGTCCAGTGACGAGCATCTATCTCCGATGGATAGATATCTCTTCATTAAGGACAGCACGCCAGTGGGGAACGAGGCATCTAACGTCGGATTGGGCTTCATTAACGACCAGCTGATTCCATCTCTCACCACACCTACCAAACTCTACGAGAACTCGGTGCCTTTGGGTTCGCCCGGGATCTCATCGTTGTGGGGTGCCGACTCTGGTCGGAAATTCGAAACCGAACCTCCCATGACTCCCACTAAACGCTCTGAGTCTCCCGTCCGCCAGACGCTGGGAATCTTCTCACCCTGGAGAACCCCTCGTAGTGTCGACAGTTATGGTGGTCCATCTCCCATTGGAAGCCCGGACAAATTCGACGACTTTGGACTTGGTAAGCTGGATTTGGAGCCTCCAATCACTCCTAAACGCCCCTTTGCAACTTCGAATATTAGATCCCCTGGACTCTTGTCCGAAGCTTGGTCCCCTGGAAATGGGAACTCAGTTGAGAAGAATCAACGTCTCTGGCCCACTCGTGATAATGCTCGGCCGGAACCTCCGCTCACTCCCACTCGTCGTTATGAGACTCCTGCTGTAAGTTTCCATTACGTTATAATCTTGATTTGTAGCCTTACTCACCTCACTACAGCGTCGTCAACTTACAAGTGCCGATTCCCGCGGCAATGTTGAGGACAAGTCTGGAGCCTCTGGATCGCTCATTGACTCCGCGTCCCGCTCCGAAGACCAATCTACTCCCCTTCACGCGAACAGAAAGTCGAACGTTCTTTACAAAACGGAGATTTGTCGTAACTGGGACGAGTCCGGACAATGTCGTTACGGAAGGTCTTGCCAGTTTGCTCATGGTAAGGATGAGATGAGGACTGTCAAGCGTCATGGGCAGTGGAAGACAAAAGTCTGTACTGCATGGCTAAATGGAGGTTGTACTTATGGATCTCGGTGCTGCTATGCTCGTGGGTGCACCCGTTCCCTCATATGTGCGGAGCGATGATGCTAATGATCATATAGACGAACACCGCCCCGTCGCCGACGCCGAAGAGCCGGCGTCTCCCACTAGCCCTCAACGTGGAAATAAAGACGACGAAGGCAGATCTCCAACGTCCGTCCGCCCTCCCATGGGTGTTTCCCGGTTCAACGACATATTTTTCTAAAGACGGTTATATTCAGACCGTGTTAGAAACTTTTGGCTATTTATAGTAAGTACATCGTTCCATTTGTTACGTGCTTGTTTCTGTGACTTATAGGTGCTAATGCAAGACATAGCGCCATATATATCATCATCGTATGATACTTTTGTTTTCTTTTTGTCAATCTTATCATGTTTCATTTTCAATTTGGTATCTTTTCAAGCTTTTAAGGTGGGTAATTGGGCCATATTTTCACAGGTAAGTCATTTATTGACGAAGAAAATATGGCAAGCGTATCGAGTTCATGAGGCGCATTTTTTTTAAGGAATTAGGGTCATAAGAGCCAGGCGCATTTTAAGGAATTGGGTCATATGCGGATATCTGCAAAGAGGTCAATTATTGACGGGGATTTTATGGGATTTATGGGGTTTTATTGGGCCTGGTCCCGAAATTGAGATTACCAATGGTTGTGCGGTTCGATACAGAACGAATTTGTGGTCTGTAGATAGAACTGTACAGGAAATCGGGAATAAAAAACATCGTATTACTTTCTTTCGTACATTGTCAAGGAGTGATCTTGAATGGGCCTAGAAACAATCGACTTTAGCGGGACTGACAGACACTTATTTGTAAAAGATTTATCCAATGCACACGACAATCCACATCAAAATCCACGAGAATTCCCCGGAAATCCGGTGAAACCCTTTTCACTTTTAATTAACGTAATTTTACGCCCCGAACCCAAATGCCAATCAACCACAGTCCGCAAATCTACCCCACCCGAAATATCGTACACATCACGCCTCCGTACACCTTTACTTATCCCCTCACCACACCCGAAAAATCAATATAAAACTTTTATCCCCGTATCACCCCTCACATTCTCTACCCTCCTTTTTACAATCTTTCCTAGTAATCTCCATATACTAATCACTATGACAACAGATGGATGCGTTAAATGGTGTATGTCTGTACCCTCTTCAAATCCTCCAACTTCTCCGCCGTAATACCAGGTTTCAACCTTAAAGCCACAAAGAAATTCTCTTTGGATTCCTGAAGGAGAGAGAAAATGTCAGCGGATATTCTGAGGCAAGATACGGAGTAATGTTGAGAGTGTCATGGAACAAGGATAATACTAACCTTCCTTGAACTCTCGGGCTTCATCCGATACACTTTGTGGAACATTTTTTTGAGCTTTAGTTCGAGAGCTTTGTCCTCGGCTCCGGCGTAGAATTTGCAGACGAAGTGGCCGTTGGGTCGTAGGACTTCGAGACAGAAGGTTAGGGCTGCGTGGCAGAGGTCCTAAGGGTTTGGTGGTTAGTTGAGGGGTTTGCATGGGATAGTAGTAGTCGCAGTGGGAGTAGCCAGAGCGTTAGAAAATGGGAATATAAAGATAATGGGAAAGATAATGTGGCAAGAGGGAGCAGGAACAAGAACAAAAGATGAGAGCTAGAGGGATGGACCTGTGAAGCCCATAAAACGTACCATACTTCCAGCATGATCCTTAAACGCAATCCCGCTAGTATTCATCAACCTATGATAGGGATTTGTCAACGACTTTTGTGCTGACCCAGCATCCGGAAACCAGGGTTCTGACATGTCGCTTAGTACCACATCCACACATTTTTTTCTCCGTTCTTCGGCTTTGGCGAGGTTTTTCTCTTCTTTTTCTTTCGCTTCTTGGGCGGCTTTCTCTTCTGGTGTTGGTTTGGCTGCGGGTGTTGTAGGTGTTGCTTCCCCTCCCTCTGCGGTAATGGCCTCGGGGTTTGTAGCTTCGGTGGCTTTTATGGGGCCTGTTGTGGCAGCAGCAGGTGTAACAGGTGTAGCCTCCGTATACCGCTCCATATCAACGTAACCAGGTACTTCGGTAATCTTTTGAGCAGTCTTGGGGCGACCACGATCGGGGTCTCGTAGGAAGTTGATGAGCATTTGTTGAACGGACGGCGAGAGGAAGTTTCCTTGCAGAGTAGAGACACCCTTGGGAGGGTTGGCGGAGAGGATATCGAGACCGACTACACGTCCGTTTGGTTTAACGAGATTTACGGCTACCTGGTGTGTGGTTGTTAGCTAAGACTGGATCTTGTGTACTCTTTCGGGGGTGTCGGTGGTGGAGAGCTCGCCGGGCAAGAGCAGGCAGAACTCGGACAGGCCCATAACTGCCCCGAGAGAAAAGCAGCGGACTTACCTGACTCCAACTTCCAGGCGCATACCCCAAATCTACCACGGTATCGCCGGCAGAGAAAATCTTGTGTTCATTGTGAATGTCGAAGAGTTTGAAGGCGGCACGAGATTTTAGGCCTTGGGTTTTCGCTTTCTTGGAGAAATGGTCATTTCCCTGTCTATTTAACCATCTTTTACTGCTCGGTGAGGAATTGTATCTGCATTGTAAAGTGAAGCACCGTGGTGGGGTGGAAATATTTAGCTGTCGCAGGGCGTTGCTGAGTTTGAACGTCGTCATGATTGTCGCTGGCGGCAAAAGCTGAGCACGACGCGCGCGTAAAGCATCTTTTTTTAGCGTCGCATCAAAAATGCCCGGCTTCCCACCCCCCGGACAACCCCCCCAGGATCCCCGGGCTCCCCGGGTAATCCGTTTCAGCAGCAACGCAGCATCCCGGCGCCGCGCCCCACCATCCCCGCCGAACACGACTCGAGATGCGACCACTTTTGCGTCTCCGGCCATTGCTACGACGGCCTTCGTCTGCCCGGTTACTCCACACGACGGTTCCACTACGATACGCCGCGACATCTCAAGACGGTACATCAGGTTACTTCAGCAGACTATGGACCAACAAACAGGTTGTCGAACGCCCCGAGCAACTCGGCGGTATCAAATTCCTTAAGGCGCTGGAAATGTACCAGGAGAAGAAAGTCGGAATTCGCCCTGGTGTTGACGCTACTACAAGAGCCATCAATGATACTTGGTCTTGGTGGAAGAAGGAGAAACCTATAGGCATGTCGGAGGAAACTGCCGCCTTGCTGCTGAAGGGTTGGTTGTTCCTCAGGGAACTTCTGGATGATCAGGCGAGGCAGGCGATTATGGATGGAGAGAAATTCACCAGAGCTACAACGACAATGCCAAGGCCGATGCTACTACAGGGACTAAGGGCGTTTAGGGAGGGCACGGAATCGCAGGTCAAGTTGGCGAGGATGATACTGTATGAGCTACAACAAGACCAGGAAAACAAACTAAGGAATTGGGAATTGACGGATTACTACAAATGTATGGTCAAGGCTGGACATACCTTGGAAGCACTGGAAGTTCTGCAGCGATATGACGACGATGTAACAGAGGCGGATGAAAATTGGGGTATTGTGCTGGAGGGATTGGTGAATGAACGCCGCGATAAGGAATTGGTTGAAGCCATGAAATACTTGATGCCCAGAAAGTCCTTCCGCGACAGGGCAAAAATGTACAGCTATCCGGTAAAGGCTTTCATCGAACTAAAGGACATGGAAAACGTTGAAAAGTGGTATAAAATTGCCGGGCAGGATTGTTCACCTCAAGACATGATCCCGTTACATGAAACCGTATTACAGGCCTGTCTGAAAAAAAATGCTATTGAGTTCGGAGAGCAAATTCTAGATACCTTAATCCCGCAATTAATTACTGCTCTGGATAATAAAGCGGCAACCAATAAAAACGCCTGGGCTACTGCAATCCAATTCATCTCTCTAATTTCCAACGACATGGCCACAAAACTTCTCAAAAAATTAGATCGGGAAAATGGAGATCGAACAGAGGTTTTTAACCTGCTTTTCGAAAACGTAATCGCCTCAGATCGAAAGGAGGATATCGAATTCTACAATAGCAAAGAATATTTTGAAACCAACATCGGCGCGGATGGACTCTATGGAAACTACCGTACCCTTGAGTTACGAATCCTCGCCTACATGAAGCTTCAAAACTTTGCAGCCGCACAATCCGCCTGGCGTTCGCTCGCTATCGGAACCCACGAACTTCCTAAAGAATACACCGCCGAAGTCCCCCAACAGCTATTAGGAGCCCTCGCCCGTCGGCCCGACACCTCCAGCAGCGTCCTCTGCAAATTCTTCGACGATCTTCTCGAGATTGGGTGCAAGCTCATCGTCCCCGATGCCCTTACCCCTACTTTGGCGATGCTTCTAAAAGACAAAAACCTTCAATACGCTCACAAACTCCTCAACTCTAGCGTTGGTCATTACCCCCACCTTGCAAGACAACGCTGTATTGGAGTCTTATCCTATCACTGTACCGACACACAAAAATCCGCCATAGAAAACTGGGAGATCTACCTACTACTTGTGCGTTCCTTTGCCGAAACCGACATCCGACAAAGGCAAGCGGTGATGTGGTTTTTCTATAAAATCCAACGCCCCGACATGGCAGCTAGAGTTCTGGAACACGCTGCAGATACAGATGATCACAAACCTGATAATATTGCTTACACTATTGCATTCCATGGAGTTTCAATGACCCATTCCCCAGCTACTATGGATAGGATTATGAAGTTGTTTAATATGGATGCAAGATTAGAACCGGATACAAGAATGCTGAATGCAATGATGACGGCTTGGTCTTATTGTGGAGTTCATAAACGTGCTTGGGAAGTCTATGATAGGATCGAAAGAAGTGTGGAGGGCCCAACGGCGTCGACTATTGCTCAGGCTTTTGATCTGGCGGGAAGAACAAGACATGTGGGTTTGAAGAGACTCAGGTATCTTTGGGATAAGTATAAGGATACGGATTTGAATGATCATCACCATTCGAGTTATGTGGAGGCGTTGGGAAGACATGGACAATGGGATGAGGCGAAGGATTTTGTCGGTACTTTGAAGAATCCCGGAAAGAGAGTGTAAGTGCCTATCCTTATATTTCCCCCCAATGGACCAATCTCGACGATGTCCAACAACGACAACGTCTGGTAAAAGCCATAAGAAGTTGCAAATAGCTAACAAAATCCCAGCCTAACAACCCTCCACTCCACCTTCCGCCGCGACCGTCTCGCCGAACTAGAAACCTGGCTATCCAACACCTTCCCCGACCAATGGGCCGAAATCTCCTCCACTGTCCGCCGTGATAGAATCGCCACATCATACCATTACGCTACAGACATTCGACAGGCTCGTCCAGTTGAATCTCAACCCTCTTCTTCTTCGGTTTCCGCTTCCTCTGCTCCTGAACAGGAAACACCTATGACAGAAGAACAACGCCAGGCTGAGAAAGCAAAGCTTCTATTAGATGAGGAAGAGATGGATACTATCCACATCAGGAAATCGGCGGGATTCGATGAGGCGAAAGCAAAACGGGATAGAGAGGCTTGGGAGAAGGCTAGGAATACTGAGAAAAAGGGATTGGAAGAATTGATTGGCGAGAAGAAGGAAAAGGAGGAGGTTAAGGAGGTTAAGAAGGGACATCAGAAGAAGAGGACGGAGTTGGAGGAAGAGAAGATTTTGATGGGATGGGGAGCTTAGGGGGGAAAGTGATGAAGTTTGTTGGTAGAGAATTTGGGAGTTCAGGGGTTATTAGGGAAGTGCCGGAAGAGTGGAAAGTTGGGAATAAGGAGGAGGGAAAAGTAAATAGACACAAAAGTCGGCGCATGTGTGCTTGTACAAAAATTTGGGTTCTCTATTTGATATGTGACTTTGATATAGATGTTGTTTTTCTAGTTTCGTTGTATATTACCTTGTTTAGTTGGGGTTGATTGTGTGTTGTTCTTTGGATGATTGATTGGAAATGCATCAGTTTCGCCACTCTGCTGCGATCCGTACGTCGGATTTTGCGATGTGATAGGGAAAACTTTAGAATTTTATGAAATTTCTTGTCAGGGGGACTATGAATATCCGATAATCCAGGCTCGTAAGCACAATCTCGCAATATTAATGATTTGGAGGTCAGGCGTATAGGTCTCCCATTGTATGCACTCGAGTACATGGAATTAGGGTTAGGTTGAATGACTGTAGGGTTTAGGTTACTTGCCGCTGACACCTTCGTTCCATACCTGGTCACTGAGCTTTAGAGTAGTGGCGAGGAACACATGGATCGGCATGATTCGCTATGTTGGCATACATCGCCGCATATGTAGGAGTTTTCGATTGCCAAGTTCCTTAGTTTTTGCCATGTGATAGCCTTGCTCTTGAATCCTCATGAAAGTTGTTGAGAAGGTAAAGATGGATTAAAGATGTTGCCACGGTAACAATAACGTTGTGAATCTCATCCGCTGCCCCTTACAGACCAGCCTACCATAGCGCAATTCAACAATTCGCTTTAGATCGAAACGTGAAATAATTCAAGAACTCAGAATCGATTTGTTCGTATCATACCAGATTTACCAAGTATCCATATTGCACACTCCCAGCTCAGTCAGGCTGCGCACGTTCCGCAGCGTGTCGTTTCTCATCCGTGCCTGGAACCTACCCAATGGACAGGGTAAGCCTCATCACGTGCCATTGACGATCGCAAATGGAAGCTGACCTCCAGCGCACGCAAAGATGCCCCGCCTACCCCTCGTAGCAAGATACCTTCTGAGGGTCAGGAAAGACCGTCGGCGGACTGCGATAGTCACGAATCAGCAGAGCTTACAACCCCAATTGACACTTCGACAATTACTTCGACGAGACTGGACGCCAGCAACACGAACAACAGGAGCTCCAACAATGTCAACCCCAGCTACTACAGCTTCAGCTCCCACAGCTTCGGCTGCCTCAACTTCCTCCCAGCCAACGCCTTCAAGATCAACAACTCCCCGTCCTAAGAATCCTACTCCCACCCCGCAACCTACAAATGATCATCATCTAAGCTTCCGTCATCGCTTAAGCCAAAGGGAATACCCTCCTGATTGTCCGCCACTTGCTGTGAGGTGGTATTATGCTGTCGATGTAAGCTCCCCTTGCCTCCAACGCGATCCTCAACCCTTCTGCTGCAAAGTAGCTATGTAGCTATAGCTAACATAACCACGTCCAGGTCCCGAAGCGAAAGCCTTTCCAGTCCAACAATGCTTCCTCCGCGCCACCCCCCAAACCAATAAAGCTACCAACTAAATTCGTACCCTTCGGACTCCGCGATTCTCGAGCAATTGAAGCAGCCTTTCAAAAACTGAGCGATGAAGAAGAAGCAGCAGAAAGTCAGAAATATAAAAGAGCATCGGCAATAGATTTGTACAACGAGGAGGCTACAAAACCTGAAGAAAAGGAGGTTAGGGTACCTGTTAATGAGGATTATCTTTTCGATGTCGATGTTAAGAAGCGGGAGCTTATGCCGATGTATTGGGAGGGTCCTGTGTATGATGTTCGGAGGGGGACATGGTTTTATCAGGGTGAGCTCCGAATAGCTTTACAATCCCCAGCGCGTTGACCAGCGTCATCGAGCTGTCAGGATTTGTGGCGTTTCCCCACAGTCCAGTCCCCAAGCCTCGCGAAGCTTCGCACAGCTGTGTGGCGTCCCAAGCTTCAAGCTTTGACTCGCTTAGCTCCAAGCGAGTTGGTGCGTCTTGAGTAAACACAAGGCTGACATAATTTAGAGGGCAGCACAATCCGACCATGCGACGAAAATCTTGCAACCCAAATCGAAGAAGGTTTCCTGAATCTAAAGCCATTTCGGATCGGCCGCGCAGAACCAGCAACACCTAAATCTACCACACCAGCTCCTACAGACGCCTCCAAGAAAGATTCCGACACCCCTCGTCCTACTTCTTCAAAAGGAAATACTCCTGCACCAACTACTCAGCAACAACTCACATGGCGACTCTTCGGTGCTCATATTGGTTCTTTTGTTGTTTTCACAGATGCTAATACCGCTTGGTTGTTCACTGATGACCTTTATGGCAAGTTGACAGCTATGACTTGGCATATGATTACGGCTGGAAATCACCCAGGAGGTGTCAAGATTGTGAGAGGATACTCGGAACAAAAAGCACCAGAAAAAGCCGCTGCTGTCAGGCCCCAGACGCCGCCTGAGAAATCGGAAAAATTATCAATTAATCCGTTTGATAGCAAATTCAAAAGGAAATCTGCACCGCCGCCACCAAGAGCACCGGTGGTGGAGGAGGAGTTTGTGCATAGAAAGAGTCGTGATTCTGGAAGGGTGGCTTTGGAGAGGAAGATGAGTACGTATGGGGATACGGAAACGGAGGCACAGGCGAAGATGATGGAGAGTGAGATAAAGGAGGATTATAATGATGATGATGAAGTGGATGATCCCGCGAGAGAAATTGAACATTTGCTGCTGGTAAGTTTGGGGTTTTGAGCTTTGAGCTTTGAGCTCTTCTTCGGTCATCCAGAAGCACTCGGCTAATACTAGAGGGAAAAGGTTACCCACGGAATTGGACAAAAACTCTCCATGAAAATGGAATCCATCAATTTCATCCATGATGTCAACGTCTTCCGAAAATCTCTCAAAGGCGTCTACAGTCTCTCCCCGGATCTGCAGGTTCTGAATGGAGAAGATACCGACGTCAAACGCAAAAACTGTCGCATCCAATGTCTTCCCGTCTGTTGGCGACACTTGTTGGATTTCCCCAAACAATCCCTCCGACAATCTCGACAAGGCGAACAAGACTTGGCTGCAGAGGAGGAGGAGGAAGAATACCCCTCTCTGGAAGACATTACTGTCGAAGGAGTCCCCTACGTTCGCAACTTGATGACCGATCTCGCGCTTGACGTTCTTCTTTACCAGAGCGGCACTTACCGCGAACATATCATCCGGACTGTGTTATCTGAATCAAATCGTATTTACGCTTTATTCAAAAAACGTAACCCCTCCTTCAAAGGAAAGGTGTCACTAGTCGGTCACTCTTTAGGCTCAGCAATTATGTTCGATATCCTCTGTCGCCAACCCGATGAAAATCCTCTCTTTCCCAGAAAACAGAACGAGCTTCCTCCTCTCGATTTCCCCGTGGAAAACTTTTTCTGTCTCGGCTCTCCCGTTGGTCTCTTCCAAATGCTCAAAGGAAAAAACATTGTTGCTCGTCCCCCCTATACTTCCTCGTCAGCCGATATTCCCATGAGTCCCCTAGACGACAGCAATTCCCTTTTCGAAGGTGCCACAGGTCATGGAGCATCATCGACAGCCCCAGCATACTCAGCATCTGGCGCAATGGTTTACCCATTCCCCATCTCCTCCCCCAAATGCGACCAACTCTTCAACATCTTCCACCCCGCAGATCCCATCGCATATCGGCTCGAGCCTCTGGTTAGTAAAGCTATGGCCACCCTTAAGCCGCAGCCTTTACCCTATACAAAGCGCGGATTACTGTCTGGACAAATCGTCGGCGGTATCTCAGGTATCGGCCAGAGTGTCACCAGAAGTGTCAGCAGCATGTGGTCCTCCTTCTCTTCAGGAATCGCTACAAGTATCTTGAACCGTTCCCTCGGAATCACAGATACACCCAGTTCTGCCACGTCTGCATCCGTATCGAGAACTAATTCAGGTCTACAAGAAGGACAACATCCCCCTACGCTAGTAGACGCAGAGATAGAAACATTGTATACCGGCTTCCAGAGACGGAGAAAGGATCTAGGTGATAAATCAGCATCCGCATCCGCATCAACTGAGGAACAAGAAGCAATAGGAAAAGAGGAAAGAAAACTTAAACGAGAAGATGAAAAAGTTCGGGGATTGAATAGAACTGGAAGAATTGATTTCTCGATTCAGGAAGGAACTTTTGATGTTTCGTTGATTACTAGTATTGCTAGTCATTTGAGTTATTGGGGTGATGATGTAAGTTTTTTTTTTCCTGCTCGAGAATGGCGGTGACTAGTTTTGGGATATCAGGAAAAAGAAGATGATAATGATGATGATGATGATGATGCTAATTATTTCTTTTACAGGATGTAAACCATTTCGTCGTCTCACAGCTGTTGAGTAAATCAAGGGTTATAAAGAAAAATAGAGATACCCAGGGAAAGTTTAATGTAGGTGAAGGCTGGAGTATTGGGGAGGCTATGAATAGACCTTAGGAGCTGGAAAGGTGTGCAGGTGTATAGGAAGGATGTAGTGGTGGAAGGGAATGGGAAAGGGAAGCATTTATGGGCGTTTTTATAATGATCGTTTAATAGTACTTAGGATAGCAGAGTGCGGAGGACAAAGCAAGAAACGTGAAGCTTGAAGTGCGTAGCACGAAGTGTGAAGCTGAAGCTGAAGCGTGAAGCTTAGGTATCTGTGGTGTCTGCGGTGTCTGTGGGGCTGAGAGGCAGGGGCGGGGGAGCAGCGGGGGTAATAAAATAACATAACAACATAACCTAACATCCAAGGAAATTAATAACGAAATAAATCTTTTTATTCTATAATGAAATAATGAAATACTGAATTCTCAGTTGATGATATGTCAAATCACGTAAAATACTGTAGGAGATTTTATTAGAAGCTGCATGACTTGCGGGTTAAATGTGACCTTTTGGGATAATATGCGTGAGCTTGGAGTATGCATAAATTTATATCCTGAACTCTGCTGCTGCTGCTGCTGCTACTGTGTGAGTAAGTTTATCTATAGCGCCTGCTTGCGTTATGTATAATGCATAGGCTTGGATAGGCTTAGATAGAAAGGGGGGTGCGGGGGTTCTTGTTTTCTTTTTTTCTCTTTTTTAATGGAATCTTGATTATCTAGCGATGCAAGTCAAACTATTTCGTTACAGTTTTGTGTATGGATATCCTGTAAATAATATATCATGGCGGGCATCCTGTTGATTTATCATTTGGCGGCATTGTTAGTAATCACTCTGTTTACTCTGTTGGTTTGTTTACTCTGTTTACTCTATTCACACTAGATACATGCAAGTAAACTTCAAACTGTGAAAGAAGCATCCATTGTAACGGAAGTTTATGCCCTTGAAGGAATTTGGGGCCCAAAATGTTTCTGTGTGGATGAGATGTGAAGGGCTTGTGATGGTTTTTGGGAGGTGGGGACTGAATTGAAATTTTAGGGAGGATGTGGACCGTGGTATGGTTGGTTGCTTTGGTGATGGATTGTGCATCTCTATGGAATATTTCAAGTCATACATACATACATACCGTATACAGGCAATTTCGAGTTTTGGGTGATGGTTTAATGGGTATGATGATGGTTGTTTTGTGATGAATGTAATAAACAATACTAACTTATACAATTTTCTCGATTCATCTGTATATATCTTTCAATGCAGATTGAAACGCTCACGTCCTTATAAAATAACACAATACCGAGTGCTTTCCAATGACGCACATCACCCTCCTTGGCCGTTGCCACCCCAACGTAACCGCGGCCGCGCGTTTGATCAACACCGCGTCAATCATCAAGTATACGTACTACATACCTATATATATCTGCAGCAGCATCAACCATCATCCCTCGTCCTCGCCATAAAAACATCCCATGCCAAAACCCCTCACCATATAACCAAATTCCAACCCAAACCTCACCGTGGCTTCCCCCATCTCCGCCAGCAACACACTGATAGGCACCCCTGTGCCAACCACCGTCCCATCCCCCGAACCCATCAGCAAACTGTCCTCCCAATACCATTCCCCTGGCATTCACCCGGACCATGACCCGGTTGTTCCTACTCTGTGGTCTCGGGTCTCCACCGGGAAAAAGAAACGTTACTTCCTAATCCCGGTGTTATTACTAATTATCCTACTATCCCTAGCGCTTGGTCTAGGACTTGGACTCGGTCTACGTCGATCTATAAGGTATCATCACGCCGGAAATGGTCAGTATTATACCGGGTATGATAAAGCGCTTTCTTCATCACCATCTTACTACCCCACTCCGTTTGGGGGAGGTGATAAACGATGGCAGGAAAGTTATAAGAAGGCTGCAGAAATTGTTGGGAGAATGAGTTTGGCGGAGAAAATCAATATCACCACAGGGACGGGATGGCAAATGGGTCCTTGTGTGGGAAATACTGGGAGTGCGGAGAGTGTGGGGTTCGGGGGATTGTGTTTACAGGATGGTCCATTGGGGGTTAGGTTTGCAGATTCGGTTACGGTGTTTCCGGCGGGAATCACGGTAGCGGCTACTTGGGATAGGAGGTTGATGTTTTTGAGGGGAAAGGCACTGGGTGCGGAAATGAAGGGGAAGGGTGTTAACGTGATGCTCGGCCCCGCGATGATGGGGAATCGAATGCCGGCTGGGGGAAGGAATTGGGAGGGGTTTGGTGCGGATCCGGTACTGTCTGGAATTGCGGTGGCAGAGACGGTGAAGGGGATCCAGGGAGAGGGTGTCATTGCTTGTGCGAAACATTATATCGGTAATGAACAGGAGATTTTCAGACAGGCGGTGGAAGCGAGAGGTCAGAATTGGTTGGTGGATGAGGCTATTAGTGCGAATATCGGTGGAAGAGCTTTGAGAGAGATTTATGCTTGGCCGTTTATGGATGCGGTTGAGAGTGGCGTGGGATCGGTGATGTGCAGTTATAATCGTGGGTCTTCGATTATGGTATCTACAACTGGGCTTATAGAACTAATGAAACTACAGAGATCAATAACTCCTATGCTTGTCAAAATAGCTATCTGCTGAATGGCTTATTGAAAGACGAGGTAATGGTCTCCTTTATAATTGCCCGTATCACTTACTAACACAAATAGATGAACTTCCAAGGCTTCGTGGTGAGCGACTGGATAGCCCAACGCAGCGGTGTAGCCAGTGTACTTGCCGGCCTCGACATGACGATGCCCGGTGATGGGCGTGTCTTTGCAGACGGAAACTCCTACTGGGGTTCCGAGCTCACGACCGCAGTTCTGAATGGTTCCGTCCCTCTCTCACGAGTCGACGACATGGCGCTTCGTATTATCGCCACATGGTATAGCATGGGACAAGACAGTCCTTCATATCCACGGCCCAACTTTTCATCCTGGTTCCGACTTCCCCAGGGTCCAAAATACTTCGGTTCCGACGAAGCTGGAAAGAAAGCAGGAATCACTATTAATAACTACACCAATGTCAGATCAAACCACTCATCCCTGGCTCGTCAAATTGCGGCAGAGAGTATCGTCCTCCTCAAAAATACTAATAACACCCTCCCCTTTGGCAGCGGTACCAATGCTAGGAAATCTTTAATGGTCCTTGGAGAAGGTGCTATGGGTAACAAGAACGGGGTAAACTCCTGTATTGACCGTGGCTGTAACGACGGAACTCTAGGACAAGGCTGGGGATCTGGATCCGTCGAATACTCCACATTCTACAGTCCTCTTGAGGCGATCCAAGAAAAAGCCCGAGAAGACGGTACATTAGTTTCCTACGTGACTTCAGAAGCTGATCATAATCGAATTTACGCCACTATTTCCAGCTATCCTAATTCCACCTGCATTGTGTTTGCATCTGCAGATAGCGGGGAGGGATATCTTTCATCCGAGGGCCATCATGGCGACAGAAACGATCTGAAGCTTTGGCATAACGGAGACCGTTTAATCCAAGGAGTTGCGAGTATCTGTCAAGACACCGTAGTGGTGATTCACACCGTCGGACCAGTGGATATGGAATCCTTCATCGACCACCCCAACGTAACCGCCGTTTTACTCGCGCATCTCCCCGGTCAAGAAGCCGGTTCCTCATTAACCGACATTTTATGGGGTGCAGTAAACCCCAGCGGAAGACTCCCCTATACCATAGCCCGGCAACTCCCAGACTATGGACCCGGCGGACAAGTAATGTACACGCCGAACCATCCCATCCCGCAACAAGATTTCGACGAAGGACTCTACACCGACTACCGGTATTTCGATAAATTCAAGCTCATCCCACGCTTCGACTTTGGCTTCGGATTAAGCTACACCAACTTTGAATTCTCGGACCTCAATATCCAAATCCTGATGAAATCACCACCGGAATTCCTCCCCCAAAGATCCGATACCATTCAACCCCCGGAATTAAATTCCTCTATCCCAGATCCTAAAGATCTTCTATTCCCCGAAAATTTTGTAAAGATAAATAAATACATCTACCCCTATCTCTCCTCTGCAATTCCCTCTACATCCCCATCCCCATCCCCATCCATTATCCCCGCATCCCAGCGTTTACAGCCCAACACAACAGCCCTCTTCACGCCGCTTCTAACCATCACCACCAAGATCCGGAACACGGGCAAAATCCCAGGTAAAGCCGTAGCACAACTATATATGAGCTACCCCAACATCACCGGGTTGGACGTGGACTTCCCAATCCAGGTTCTTCGCGGGTTTCAGAAGGTGGAAGTACAGGTGAATCAAACGGTGGAGGTTAGCTTTGAGGTTACGTGGAGAGATTTGGCGTTTTATGATGAGAAGATGGAGAGATGGAGATTACCGGTCAAGGAGGGAAAGTTGTGGGGTGGGTATGGGTTTGCTGTTAAGGGTAGCTCTAGGGGAGGGGGAACGGAGGGGACGATGGTGTGGGAGGAGGTGGGGAGGTAGGTGATTAGGGAGTTGTAGGGGGGTCAGGGGTTTTGTAAATAAGAGGGATAATGAGGAGTGTTGGTATATGTATATGTATATGTATGGTAATGGTAACGGAAGCGGGGTTGAATAGTAGCCGTCGTATAAAAATTAGAGGGAGATGAAATTACCGAACTCCGTGGACTGTTATGATCACTGCTGTAGTTTCTAGTGGACAGTCAACGATATCAATAGTCACAAAGATAACCATAAAATGGAATCGTAACATCAGGCTTCATTATTCGTGAACTATAACGTTACACAGGATGATAAAATTACATGGAAGGATCAGACTATCGATTTTCACCATGTGATGCACATGGGAATCCAAGCATCAATGTACATAGACATGTGTAGTTGATCATTAATCGCAATTACCAACCCCAGCAAAAGATCCCAACCGCACCACAACTCGAACCCAATCACAATAATAGTAATAATAACAATAATAAAAATATTTGGTATCAACATTCATGCTTTATCCATAAACACAAATTACTAATCACGCTCGCACGCTCGCTCGCTGGAAGCAAATTTTTCCCCCTCATAGTGCATTTCCGTTATCCATATCCATAACCATATCCGCATCATCTTCTCCAATACATCATGATGTTGTTGTTTTTTCGAGGAGGACGCTTTACATGTTCTCGCTTGCAGCCATCAAAGATCCCAAGAATGTGACGATAAGTCTGCTACGGACTGCAACGATATCTTCGGGTACCAACCTGTTGAAACATTAGTACTTTATCCTGTGTCTATGAATCCAGCGAGAATAACATACCAAATAGTAGCACCCATCTTTCTCGCAATAGAAATCGACAGCTTGGCGTTCAAGTAAGCATCCTCCTCAGTCCTTCCATCGTTAACAAGAGCATAGTCAACGTATCCACTCTTCATTCCATTCAAAACATCAAGCAAGAAAACACCAGTTCCCAAGCTCTGATCCTTGAAAGATTTAATGGAGGTATTCTTTCCACCCTTCTTAGCCATTTCATTGGCCCACTTAAGCATGTACTGATCAGTAACTTCCTGCATTCCAACCTTCTTAGCAAGGGAGTCCAAAGTTCTTGAAATATCCCTACGCATCAACTGCCAAGCCAAAGCAAGAGTCAAAGTACGTTGACCATCGGTAATATCAGCACCCTGAATTCCGACAAGCGAGAATCTATGTTGCTTGCCGATTTCAACAGCGTAGTTGGTATTCTCGACGGCCTTGAAACGCATCATGGGCTCATCATCTTCAGTCTTGCGACGCTGGTTCACGAAACGCATGTTAACAGAGCCAGGGATAACCTTGTTGAAGGCCTGGAGCAACAAGGTTCCGTCCTGGAGATCGTGGAAAAAGTCATTGACGGAGGGCTCAACACCGAGAGAGTTAAGCCAGAGAGTAAAGACACGAGCCTCACGCTCTCCTTCAGCGTCGAAGTCTTCAATCTCAACCTGCTCGTCCTCCGTAAGGGCGTCAAGACCGGGGTGGGTGTTGAAGAGGTTGGCAATGAAGGCAAAGTTAAGACGAGCGGAACCAGCGGATCCATCGATGATGGCACGGGGGGTCAAGAACTTGCGGCAACCAATCTTGTCGGCGTTCTGGAGAACCTCCTCGGCACGCTGGAGAAGGTCACCGGTCTGTAAAGGCTTGCGGGAACAGATATCGGGCTTGAGTTGGTTGAGAAGGACAGTGTAGTTCTCGGAGTCCTTGAGGTCGGCCGCGAAGTTGGTGACGGTTCGGTGCCACTTGGCAGCCTTAAGGTGGAAGTTGAACCAACGGAGTAAGATCTTTTCGGGGCTCAAACGGAGGAACTGCTCAAGGGTCTCACCATCCTCCAAAAGACGGTACAACTCAGGGTGGAGCTTAATGTCAATCTTGGAGAGCAAACCACGACGAATAATCTGCCAGATCAATCCGAGAATCAAGTGATCACTTCCTGCAATGATATCACCAGATCCAACGTTGACAACGGAACATCCAATAGCCTTAGCGGAGTTGATGACAATGTTGTTGTTCTCAGTCATCTGGAACTGGTTGAGCTTCTTCAGCCTGGCGCTGGTGCGGTTGAGAACACGCTCATCAATGGTGTCAGGTACGGAGTCGTTAATAAGCTTTGCGAGTAAAAGACCGTCCTTGCACTCCTCGAAGATCTGGGCAGTGTCGGTGGGAAGGGGAAGTCTGTCGCCAATGTCGGAGTCTCCATCTAAAACTGCGTTGATGTGTCTCGTAAACTCAGTTCTTTCGTACTCCTCGACGGTGTGTACCGAAGTTGCTCCAGCTCCGGCGGTGTAGGTGTTAGAGTCGCTTCTTCCGTGACCCTTTACACGCCCAGTAGGCGACTTGGGGTCGGCAACCTCAAGCTTGGAAAAGAACTACCCCGCGTATTAGCGTAGCCCCTGAGAGCTTCCTACAAGGTTCACATACCTCAACGAACTCCTCAAATCCGACAGTTCCACTGCTGTCCAGCCGGACCTCGTTCAACAGCGTCTTGCGTGCCTGGTCAAAGTGTACCCTCTTCCGGTCAACAGCGGCCTGCATTGCCGTCTGCTTGTCGATGGAGTCATTTCCGTCCGCTAGACGGTTGAAAGCCGACTGTAGCTCGAAGATCTCCTCCTGCTTGAACTGGGGATATCTTCTCGATAGAGTGATGATGTTATTCATGATGACGGGTGTTTCGGCGATATATGTAGGTTTGATGTGCGATGAGATGTGGTTGGTTGTAGTTGGAGATGCGGTGGGGTGAGGGGTTGGTTGGTTGTGCGACGTATGGAGATGAGGGTGGCTTTAAGACAAACTGGTATCCAGAAGCGCCAAAACATCAGCAATGCGACGTCTTTTATGCTTGATAATTCACTTTAAGCATACGTACGATGGTGGCGTAAACTTACCGTGATTGCAAACGATTGCGTGGCCTTGATGATGGCTCTTTCGTCAACTCCTGATGTTTTGTTCCAACTGTGGATGCTTGGGATAGCTGTGAGGCTGTGTTTCGTATTCCCTGAACTTCCCCCATCGATGGCCAAGACCCGTCTTTTGAAATGGCAGTTGCCAGCGCTAGAGCGATGACGCGACCTGCCCCGAGAGATCCGGGGCACGTGGTCTTGAGGGTTTGGGTTTCCAAAGTAGGCATATCTACATACGTATGGTGACCTCTTCCGATGGAGACTGTTTCGTTTCAACATCTTCCACTTTTCCGCCATTTTTCAACTCGACACTTCAATCATCGCTTCTTCTTCTGTCATCAAAGATATCAAAAATGCCTGAATTTACCTCAGATAATCACCAATTACAAGACGCAGCAGCTCTCCGACCAGTGGGATCTCGACAGACGAACTACCACGTACTAGTGACAAGACGAGTGCACCCCAGGCATATGTAGCATCCGAGTACATACTTTCGAGCCTAGAAGCTTCTAGCAACTTTACACTTTGGAATGCTACAAAGTTACAACTCAGGTAGACGATACATCCCCTGAATGGTATTCGGTATTGACAGGAATATAGGTTGATATGTAGCTGTGAGGTGGGTTGCTACATAGCTACACGACAATAGCCAAGACAATAACCGGTCCGATTCCTCGGAAGCATTGTGGATCACTCGTGTATCGGACTTTTTGAAATCCCGAATCCCGATATTCTACGCTACGGACAAGTCTGTCTTGTTGAAGCGTTGAACTGACAGTTTGGAACAAGTTTTACGGAAGAATGAGCTTCCGATCTATTTTAGCACTCGAGCCAATGAATGCCGATTTGTCCGCGTCGGCGAACAAACAACTCGGCATCCACTGCTTTCAACGACGAGATCCCATTTGGAGTACGATGAACCATACCATGACGGGCAGTGGGGTTATAAAATATAAGACCAAATTCCAAGGAGAGGCCATGGGTTGAACAGTCAGTCTCGCCCCAGCAGCAAATACAACTTTTATTTCTATCAATCCGGTTCAATTCATAACGGCATATATCACGCGGACTCAATTACCTCTAGAACAACATCCAATTGCTGGGGAACCGTAGGCATTGCTGGAGGGCGGTTGGACCAAGAGTTGGAATGGGATCACCTATGGAATTGTTAGCGTTAGGACTCTCATGATGCTTTATAACTTAAAGCCAAGAACTTACACTATGTTATAAATATTTTGGCCTGAAGACAACTTCGGCATCATCAAGCGAGAATGAGAGGAATACGAAATTTCAAGAACAGGTGGTTTCCGTCGATATCCGTGATGTGCCATGCATGGAGAGAAATGTCATGGTCATAAAGTTATTTCTTCGACAAACCGACCCCAGATTTTTGCCTTTGGCCACTCAGCCCGCCGGTCTGGACCAGAAATTGAGCAAAAAAAACCTTAATTTTTGCTTTAATGTGGGGTTCTGCAACAATGACAGGCCGGGCAGTGGAGCTGAACTGTAGCCAAGGGCCAACATTTGCGGCACATTCGGAATGCGACAATGATATTTTCTTCTTCCAAGTGAATACCAGATTCTTCGCTTCACGGCTGAGACAAGTTGGTGGCTTCAATCATCCTGATTCATTGAAAACGATGAGCTGAACCCGAAATCCTCAAATGTACCATCATCCTTGCCGAGTTATTTGCTTTTACACGCCGAACGGCCTTGCAACGTCCCACAAGAATAGGGGATCGTATCCGACTCGGTCAGCCGAACCGCACCGCACCATGAAATGAGCATATTGCCTGACGCCCATCGTTCATCATACATACAAATACGCGAAACAAATGTCTTTCCTGCTGTTCCTGCAGAAGGCCTTTTGCCTCCCACGTATAATATCAATGGCCGTTGCCACTACAGGGCTCAGGGCTGAAAACACATGACATGGATCTTGGTGAATGCCATTGGATCAGAACTGTGCACAGCTGTACTGCGGAACAGCAGATGTTGTGCTCGCATACAAGGATAATCTGGCGCCCTGTTGTAGCACTGCGGCCGACTTGTCCCCTTATATAACAGTACATGCCAAGACCATTGTTTTTCATGGAGCACCAAGTATCTTGAGATGATTGTGGTTAAAATTGGTTATCATAGGGCTCTAAATCTTCTGTGCATGTCTTCACAAGGAACGCCTTAATTCATGGATATTCTGTTGCTATGTGATAATTGTATGGTCTTGCCTGGTTCATGGTACTCTCTGGGTACACTGATCTGGATGTTACTCACGATGCAGATCTCAGGAGAAATTTGAAGAGAAGGAAATTGGACGACACTTCTTGGCGCCTATTGTCATATCGTGCGGGTATCATCGATTTTCCTGGGCTCAAATGCGGCTAACAAATACGAAAATAAACCTCACAACTTCGCCAGAAGCTGCATACTACATGGACAACACTCGGTTGAACTCTTGGCATATGTCTCGGTATCAAGACAACTGATCATATTGATGTCCTACGACGCCGGTCTCGGTGGGTTTAATGATATGGAGAAGCCGGACTGGCAATCATGGGGAAGTGTGTGATTCTAAAGATACATACCTCTGAAGGAAATACACAGGAAATTACAGGGGCACGAAACATCTGATAGGTGCTTGACAAGCGAAGTACCTCCTCCGCCAAGAGGAATGCCGATGCATTGATAATTTTGCCGCATAGCTGGGTCGGCACTATAGTCACTCGTGAAGAATTGATATCGCAAATATGTGAAGCTACTCAAGAAGTGACCGTGATTGTATGGTACCCAGTATATCAGCATGTATTTCAATCTTTTATGAAACTCAAGGGTACAAAGAGGATATCTTGAAGTTCAACGGAATTAATTGCTTCAATTCTGAGAGAAATAGCTGCAAGTTCTGTCTTTGGTATATGCGGTTCAGGCTGCGGTCATACAGGACAACACAATTTGTTGGCGAAATTCCAGGAACATTCATGCATGCATCTCCTTCACAACGAATCTTCTCTTCCAAGCCCGCCACTCTCAGCTGGGTGTTCGTATCATGCAACTTCACACACGGAAACTCCAACGCCCAGAAAACCCAGACATCTCAAGGAAATCACCAGCTTCTTCTACCGTCTCTGGATTACTATATAACCCCTCCACTTTCTCCTCGATAGTAATCATCATCCCACAGTTCGCTCATCAAAACCTCCAACACAGCAAGCAATCCTCACAACAAACTCTAGTTTACTATAATCTTAATAACCACCTATCTTAACCCAACAACCGAAATCATGAGACTCTCCACCATCATCACTCCAATCTTCCTCTTCGCCGCCGCCAACGCCATGGCCAATCCCGAGGCCGAGGCCGAGGCCAATCTCGAGGAACGCGGCATGAGCAACTACTGCCGCACCAGATTCGGCAGTGGATCCTGCACCAAGAACGATTGGTGCAAGGGAATCTCTGTTTCTTCCAAGCACGACAATTGTGGATGGAACAAAGACGTTTGTAACCCTTTTTCCTGTTCTTCAGAACCATTAACCCCCCTCTTCAAAAAAGAAAATAAACTGACAAACAAACAACCAAACAGTGCTGTGTCACCATCAACTGCCACTCCCAATACGGATCCGGAATCTGCCGTTCCGTTCATGACTCCTGTGATGATTCCCGTACTCACAAGGCTTTCATGGTTTACTCTAAGCATTGTCCCAAGTCTACTAAGTGCTGGTATGTCCCTTTTATCCTCCTCATATATCCTTCCTTCCTCCTCTTCTCCTCTCCTCCTCCCGCCCCCCCCCCCCCCAGAGAATCAATCCCTAACACCCCCTCAGCGTCAAGAAACAACGCACCCCACCCAAGAAGCAACACTGGGGTCATGACGACCACAGAAAGAACAGTTGGCACGATAACAAGAATGATCACCATGACAACCACAACAACCATGATGGTCACCGTAAGCAGGTTGTTAATAACCATGGATGGTAAATATTGGAATTTCGTACTGGATTACTGAAGGGGAGGGAGGGTATGTGGGTTTGTCTGGTGGGGAGGGGGGGGGGGGGGGGGCGGATTAATTGGGGTGGGGGGATATGGGAGGATAGCGGGGATAGCAGGGATATCAGGGATATCAGGGGGATAAGGGATAATGGTTTATGATATCGAAGTAGGTGAAATAAAATAGTCTCTTTTGACTGAAAAAAACTGAAACCCTGAAAAAGTTGAAAAAAACTGAAGCCCCGAAAAAACTGTGAAACTCAAGGATATTGTTTCCATAATGAGTGATACTATATGATGGCACATAATTTCTGTTCTTGGAAATGCAGTATCTACTACCAAGAAAAGCCACCTGAGGCTGTAAAATTCCAGTATTATCTTAACATAACCAAAATCAGGACGCTGTTTTTTTCTCTTTTTGTTTTTGTTTTTTGTTTTTGTTTTCTCTTTTTGTTTTTTCCAAAGTGTTACATACGATTCAAATCAGTTTTAAAAGAATAACATAAATTTTTTGTTTTTTTCATATCCATTTTTTTTAAACCGCGATTAATTACACAAAAGCCCCCGCCCCCGAAACGAAAAAACGAAAAACGCCTATCCCAAGTAATAAACCCAAGCATCTCAAAGCAAAACTTTTTGTTTATCTATCCTCCTCCTCCTCCTCCCCAACCCCTACATCCCCAACATCCCAACATCTCAATCCCCACATCTCTATCTCTATCTCTATCTCCTCCTCTGTTTCTGCACCAACTCAAACCCATCCTCATCAACAACCTTCTCAACGCGTTCCCTGGGAGTCTGAACCAACTCCGGAGCCCCAGCATCAGCCATATCTTCATCCTCCTCCTCCTCATCATCAGAATCCGCATCCTGGTCAACATCTTGAACCACCGGGGCGCTGGAGTTTCCGGAGCGTGCTAGAAATCGCTGGTGAAGGGCTTCTACTGTTGTGAAGTTATTTTCTGCGATTTGGGAACGGAGGGATAGGATCTGTTTTCCGAGCTGTGATATGTCAGCCAAGTGCAGCCAAGTCTCAATCACCCGCGCTCCCGCTCGCTCCCGCTCGCTCCCCCCCCCCCCCCCCCCCCGCCCCCCCGCCCCGGCAACATACCTCAAAAGCACTCCCATCCTCCAATCGCACCTCAAACTCATCCTCCATAACCTGCAAAAGTCTCAACTCCACAGTCTCCTCATCCGCCTCCGGATCTTCATCCCACAGATCTGCAATAACTCCACATAACCAGTCTCGTTTATCGGCGCTGTCGGGTCCGCCCCAGTTACAGGATACCGCGTCCCGGAGGGGGGGCCAGAAGTTTAGGAGCAGGGATACGCCGAGTTCCCAGTGCTGTGTTTGAGGGGGTGTGAACTGCGCTGGCGCGGGGGTGGGCATTGTGGTGGTGGTGGTGGGTGGTGGTGGGTTGGGTGCGGGTGGTGCTGGGGGTGCTGGGACGGGTGCTGTGCTGCGTGCGCTGGGTTGGAGGGAAAGCGACGGGATGAGACGTGGTGGCCGGGTAAAGTCGCGGTGGTGGGGTAGTGGGGTGGTGGGGGTTCGCGGCGGATGTGACTTGAGGCTTTAGCCACTTACACGTGATTATGATGTCATTTTCATCATTTTGTTATTTATGATTTCCAAACCAGACCAAAGCTTTTCATGACTTCGTGACTTCGTAACTTGTGACTTTTTCAACCTCAGTACATCTAAATTTTGGTCACAAGATGAAATAATAATAGAAAATTGAAATCAAACCGAAAAACTGGTGATTGTGTAAAAACCTCCCAATACAGACGTGGCTGGACCCTGGTCAAGAATTCGAGAGTTATTGTCCTGAAGTTACAACCCATGATATATTGTAGAGGTGAAATTACACGATAAATCCTCCAATCGGCAAGAAAATATCTTCTGCTTGCCCCAATGAACTTTGTGTTCCAGCACATATCTGTGAAGGGTCAGGCAGAGGAATCATGTCAGAATATTGCTGTCACAGGATAACATCAACTGCATCACTAGGAATATTATTTATCCCAGGCAGCTCTTGCGGGAATCATAGGCGAGTTTTTATATTCTTAAGATCACATCATAATATATAGTCGAAACCCGTCAAATTATATAACCTCGTGCCTAAAGATGGTGGCGCTAGCCACCATCTTTAGGCACGAGTAACCAGTTTATCAACAGTTTTACGGCAACGCATCTGTACATGGAGGGACAAAAAAAACTTTGCATTTTTAATTTGCATTTGCCTTTTTCACTTTTCACTTTTCATCCGTTGCAATGCAGCAGTGCAACAGAGGAGGAGTACCCACCTACCAAAATAGATTGTCGCCACAACGACACAGCACTACGGTTCATTTTTTCGTGATCACAATCACACGATGGATGTCACCCACGATTTCGCAGCAGCGCTGTGATAAACTGGGAATGCGGATGTGATGATATAGGCTTTCATGTCCCACAACGCTGTCGTGCGACGATGTGGGCTCCAAACAACAGATATTATCTCAATGTGATGATATGCAATTAAGCGCTTAATTGCAATGGAGTTAGTGGTATTCACAGGTTGAATCACATATGCCAAGATATTATACTTTCAGAATAGTTCAAAATTTGTGAATTCTATTGTTTACACTAATATGATGGACTCCCACTAATCAGCCCACACCCGATTCTGCAACCCACTAGCGAACCTCCGCTGAAAACAAGCCAATGTAAGAAAACAACCTCTGTTGAGGCTTCTTGTGAGTGTCAATTATTTATGTGAAATAGTTACATTCATATGTACGATACCTTATTCCTGAACAGTGAATGGATTGCATCATCATCAACATTCATCCCTTCCTGTAGCAGAGTTATCTTCTTACAATCACACTACGGGGAAATAGATACTTACAAAAATTGTGGGATCGCAACGGGGAAGCATGGGATTCGCGAATGGCGAGCTGCTAATGCTGCATCGAGGATCAGTGCAGGGACACAGCTGCCTGGCAGCAATAGAGCAGGGAGACGCTGGTTCGCTGTCAGGAGATGTGAAAATGGAATGCTGTAGATGGTGGGTCAGAGGTCAAACCAGAAAGAACGCTGTCTCATAGATGTGCAAAGGGGGAGAACTAGAGGTTTGCCCGCAGAGCTGATTTTATATGGGTGGGAGGGCGCAGGGAAGGAAATCGGCAAGCGCATTGAGAGAGTAGTTGGGAGCTTGAGCCAGGAGCTCAACGTCATAGGAACAGCGCGGGAAAGACACTAGGGCATACTAGCTTGGATGTGGAATTTTTATAGCCTTGACAGTGCTATTTCTGCCAGATTTTTATTGACAGCATGAATTCTTTTCCTTTATGCATCTTATTTCTTCCATGATTTATTGATTTAATTAATTTTGTCAATTGGTTAAACTTTTTATTTCTGTTATTGGTATACGAAAAGAGGGAGAAGATAGTTTTTATCTTTTATTTTTGACAATCTTGTGTATTCGGGATCTTTTGTTTGTAGTTCACGAAACTTCGTGACATAGATTTTCATGGTGTTGAGGTGTTGAACATTGCTTGCCCATCAGTTCATGTCTTTGAGGTGTCCAAATATTAGCGAGACCGCAGATATGCGTATCATCTTTCCAATGCATGATTCCCACGATGCCGCTGGTCTGTTGATTGAATCCCACGTCGTCGTGGCGAGCAAACCATGATGCAACGCTATGGTGGGGAGGTCACTATGTCCTCCAATGTACACTACGTTCTCGCGGCACACACACTACACACAGCAAAAAAATGTACCGTAGGGACAGCCACACCGCTGACTAAAACAGTGACAGGCGCGCATCACAAAATCGCAGGCGCGTATACATCAGTTGTATGTAGGCTACTTTCACAGCGGCGATGCTACCCGCCGCGCACCGCTGCTGCAGAGTAGAGCAGTGTAGAGCAGAGTACAGCAGAGGAGAGCGGAGGAGAGCGGAGGAGAGCGGAGGAGAGGAGAGGAGAGCGGAGGAGAGAGAGGCGAGTTAAGAATGACAGGTTGAGAGTAAAGAGTTAGTTAGGAGTAACGAGTGTGAAAATAGCAAATAGGATAGTATTTCTGTGGATCAAGATTCTTCTGCATGAATAGGGATAATGATTTTGTTAGGGTTAACATTATAGTGGAATGATGTTTGTTTCCATATTTTCATAAGTGGTACTTCAGAACTAGAATTGGTATGAAAGCTATAACTGTATGACTGTATCTACTATCGTATGTATGGTTAATAATGATAACGGCCGACTTATACAGTACATGCAATTCAGTCACAATGTTCATACCCCGCGCAAGCACATTGATGATTGTCTTGAGCCTGATGAGATGACTTCTAAACCCGCCTATTTGTGCTGTGCCATATTGTGTTTTAATACCATTGAAATCCCACAGTAACCATCATGCTCATGCTCATGTCAATGATCATGACATATGCAATCGTGTTGATACATTGCAGAGGTCCACAGCGGCCGTCTCCCAGATCTCCTCACCCACCTCCCTGCATATATCTCTCCTTATTATTACCTACATACTCACTTGACTCTTCTTGCGCACATCTCCTCTCTCACCGCACCTCCTCCCTATATATGTTCACCTAATCACATCACGATGAAACATCCATGTACAGAGAGTCACAGATGCTATCTATCTATTGCAACCCCTAAACCTATATTCTTCAGAAAACTCTAAAAGAAAGCTACAGTACCATGTGTAACATGTGATTATTAACCAAAATAGTCATTCGCATTTCTCTCATAGTCTATCCCTTCCTAGCAATGCTAGCATATTATATTGTATGAAAGTTTTCATTTCTATGTTCAGCGGCATTTCGCCAAGTCCTCATTTAGGTGGTATTCTGCAAGCGTGAGAATCTGTGACTTCTGTTGTTGCCTTGCAACGCATGAAAAGTGAAAAGTGAAAAAATAAAAAGTGCAAATGCAAATGCAAATTAAAAATGCAAAGTTTTTTTTGTCCCAACATGTACAGATGCGTTGCCGTACAGTTGGCGTTGTGGCGGCCGTAGGCCGGAACAGACCACATTCTCTCTTGTAATATGTATGAAATAATAATTTTTTTTACGGGATTTTAGGGGATTTCAGGGGGTATGAGTTATCATCACTGATTTGTGATTATTTCCTCGTTGCTTATTGCTTATTGCTGGTTGCTTGTTGCTCGTTGCTCATTGGCTTGTTGCTCGTTATGCCACAACAACATAAAAATTTCCCAATCCCAGCACACACAGCAATAATGACAAAAACAAAGCCTTCAATTTCTTTTTCTTCATCATAAACCAACCAACTAATAACAAAAAAATATGTAAATATATAAAAAAAAACTCCATCCTTAACCTATCCCACAAATATCTACAAATCTCCATTCCTCTACGCATTTTTTTTCTCCTGCTAAAAGAAAAGTTGTTTCTTGATTCACGTTCGCAAGCTTCCTCGCTCCTTTTTGATCTGACCCTTGCTTGCAGCTCGCAGCTTACTCACTGCTCGCAGCTCGCTCGCCTACTTCCTCCCCGCATACTCCAACCGAATCTCCACAGCCCTGCGATGAGCCTCCAACTGTTCCACCTTCGCAAGTCTCATAACGGCCTCACCAACATTCCTCAATCCCTCCTCCGTCAACTCAGAAGACGTGACATGTTTAACATAAGTTCCCAAATTGACACCAGAGTACTGACGAGCGTAACCATAGGTTGCTATATATCATTATCGTTATATTAGTATATGATGATGATAATGTTCACACCAAGGGGGACATACGTAACGAGTGATTAACACCAGCACTATAATCACCAACCGACTCGGGGGTCCAAGCGCCCACAAAAATCGAGCCAGCATGTTCGACCATATCGACGACCTTCGCAGCATCTCTAACCTGGAGGATAAGATGTTCCGGTGCGTAAACATTACTCAATCTAACCGCCTCCTGGATATTCTTCGCCTGCAGCGTAACCGAGTGAGCAATAGCACCTTTCACAATATCGACTCTAGGTAACATCATAGCCTGTTCATGAACCTGATCTTCAATTTTCCTCAACTGCTCCTCGGTCAAGTCCACCGCGACCAAAATGACCTGAGAATCAACGCCATGTTCAGCCTGGGATAAGAGGTCTGAAGCAACGAATGCTGGATTGGCATCAGAATCGGCGATGACCAAAACCTCGCTAGGACCCGCGGGCATGTCGATGGAAACTCCGGCTGAGGTGTCGTTGCTGACTAACATCTTGCCTGCTGTTACGAATTGGTTACCGGGGCCTAGGATTTTATCGACTTTTGGAACGGATTCAGTTCCGTAGGCGAGGGCTGCAACGGCTTGTGCTCCTCCTGCTAGGACAATGCATTCGGCTCCTACTTTGTGGGCGACGTAGACGATTTCTGGGGTGCAGGTACCGTCGGGTCTTGGGGGGGAGGCGAAGATGATTTTCTTGCATCCGGCGACAAGAGCAGGAACTCCCAGCATCAGGGCGGTGGAGGGAAGAACTGCGGTTCCTCCGGGGATATAGCAACCGACTCTTTCGATTGGACGGACGAAACGAGAGCATTTTACTCCGGGCATGGTTTCGACGATAGTGGGTTTATCTTCCTTTTGTGCGGCGTGGAATTTCCGGATATTTTCGAAGGAGATGTCGATGGCGCGGATAGTTTCCTCGTCGAGAGCCATTAACTCTGGGGCATATGGGGCTTTAAGAACTGGGGAGGTAAGGGTTGTAGCTTTATCGAATTTGGCGGCGAAATCCAAAAGTGCCTGGTCACCACGAGCGCGGACGTCAGCTACGATGGGACCTACGATTCCCATAATATCGTTAGTCTTCTGAGCAGGACGACGAAGAATATCGTCGAGTTCCTTCTCGGTAGCAGTAGAGGCGTCGAAACGCTTCATCACAATACGTCCATCAGCCTCAGCCTTAGGAGCCTCTTGAGCGGCAACAGCAGGAGCTGAGGCGTGAGTGTTAGGCTTAGGTTCCTCAACAGGCTTAGAAACAGCAATTCCTTCCTTCTCGGCCCATTTTCCTTTGGCATCACCCTGGCGACGCTTAACCTTGTATGATTTGGCATCAAGAGAGGCTTCAATATCTGCCAAAGAAACTCCGGCACTGACACACTTGGTTAATGCGAAGTAGATAAGGTCTGCGGCTTCAAAGGCGATATCACGGGGGGTGGTGGCATCGCAGAGTTCTTCGGCTTCTTCCATAATCTTGGCTCGGAGGAGCTTGGCGTCGGAGAAGAGGCGGGCGGTGTAGGAACCGGCGGGGGCGTTGGCTTTGCGGTCGACAAGGGTTGCGGAGAGCTTGCTGATACCGCGGTGAGGTCCGAAACAGGTTGCAGTGTCGAGGTGACAGAATCCTAGGAATGGAGTTAGCTAGCAGGATCTATGTATGAATCTGTAGTGATATCGTGTGATATCCAATGATTCTGTGTAACATCTAGATATTGGTGATATGTGATGATTGAACGTTGGTTCATAACATCTGGTGATCTTTGCAAAATCCGAGGCAGGGAGAAAAAAAACATACCAGCACCCTTTTGTCTAACAAAAAACCTCAAGCAATCACCATCACAATCCGCATCAATTCTAACAAGCTCCTGAACAGCTCCAGAAGTAGCACCCTTATACCACAAACCCCTCTTTCTGCTCTGATAAACCCCCGTTCCAGTTCTCAAACTCTCCTTAACTGATTCCGGGCTAGAATAAACCAAACCCAAAGCAACACCCTGCTCATCCACCACAATAGTAGTAAGCAATCCATCCTCGCGATCCGAAGTAATATTCGCAGTAACAATCGCCGCAACCGGAATAAGCTCTGGGTTCGCCTCAGGATCAACCGTAAGCTGTTCTCTAGGAATAATAGGAGTGGCTCCAAGCTTTGCTACCTCCAATGCAGCATCTGTGGAAACAGACTTAAAGGAAGCCAAGATACATCTCTCCTTCTCCTTGACCTCCCCAACAACCTCAGCGTCGACAAACAATCCCACAGCCTTCGGAAGCTCCTTAGCCTCAGCGGCATTAGAAACCTTAACCGCAAGACGAGAATCCGCAAAAGCACCCTTCAGCGCAGCATACTGTTCCAAGGTAACAACAGCCTTCAAGGCACCAGCGTTAAGAATCTCGGAGATGACAGCATTATCAGTAACAGCGGTGACGTTGGCAACAGTGTGGTAAGCGGCAAAGTTGTTGAAAATGTAGTGAATAGCATCGGTGACGATATCGTCCGTAATTTCAAGGTAAGCGTTTCCAAGCCGGGAGAGGTCGGCGGACGAAAGGCCTGTTTCTTCCGTAGATATCGATACGGCGGCTAGAAGGGGGAGCGCCATTGTTGTATTTTGTGGCGGGGGCGGGGGGTTGAGCTGAAGTCAGAGTCGCGACTCTCTTGGGGGGCTCGGGTTTTATGTGTCGTCCGGTTGACTTGCGCGTTGGTGCAGCGGGCGTGAGTCAGGCAGAAGTCTGGATTTCTTGTCTTGTTGTAGCAAGGAAGTTGGCGGGGTTTCCGATAGCGGGGATTTTTGGAGGAATCACGTGATACAGGAACAGAGGGGGGCATCGACTCTGCTCTATGTATGTGCTACATATTCAACATCCCGGTAAGCGTACCGTCGCCTTTGTAACCCAGACGCGTCAAAGGACGATTGATTTACACGCCTGTCTTTGCGAAGCTTTAACTCTCGCGAAGCTCGTAAAGTCGCGACCTACACAGAACTTACGAAAAAAAAAAAAAAAACATCGATAACCCAACAAACCCCCACCCCGGCGTCAAAGAAATATCATGGCGACACCTGCTCCTGCTCCAGTTGCAGGAGCTTCTTCTTCCCCACCTGCCCCAGACTCAGCTGCTACTATCACCTCCTCCTCTGTCTCGGTCGATAAATCTACTGCTTCCAATGGCGATTCTACATCCCGTAAACCGCGCGATGCTCGATTAATCCACCTTGTCCTGGCGTCCATGAATGTAACGGCCTACCAAGAGCGTGTTCCATTGATGTTAATGGATTTTGCATATCGGTATACCTCGGGGGTTCTTCAGGATGCACTTCTCTTTTCCGATGCCATTAATGGGACTGCCAATACTGGTGGACAGAATCCTCCTGCTACAATCGGACCTGATGATCTCCGTATGTCGATAGCAAGTCGGGTTAATCATCAGTTTAATACTAGTTTGCCAAAGGAGTTCTTGTTGGATATCGCCCAGGAACGTAATAGGGTTGCTTTACCAACTGTTGGTCCGGAGTTTGGCGTCAGGCTACCGCCCGAGAAATATTGTCTCACGGGAGTAAACTGGGACCTTAAAGAAGCTGAAGGGGAGGAGATGGATACGGATGATGGCGAGGAGGTACAGATGGGGATTGGACCGATTACGGGACTGGGAGGAAGGGAGCAGCAGGAGGAGGGTGATGAAATGGAGGTGGAGGATTTGTTTGGGGAGGATACGAATATGGGGGATGCTTAAACGTCATGATGAGTTTCGGTTTTTGTTCTGTTTTATGAAGGAGTTTTCTTTGATTGCATGTCATTTTTGTTCGGGGGGGTTCTCTACATTTGAAATAGGAATGGAAGGCGGATGACGGAAGGCGGATGGTTAAAGCGAACATTCAGCAGCGTTATGTACCCGCATGGCCAAATATAATTGTAATTGCAAGCCCTGTCGCTGAGGAGTATCCAGTGAGGGAGGATAATAGACACAATTATACAAAACAAACACACAATATCTCCTTGTACTTGTCGTGGTCGCTGTATAAAACCAAAATAACGACACCAGTGTTGATATCTCAAATCCTTCCTTGACTTTTATACATGTTGATTATAATACACTGACATCCATCCATCATCAATGGCGCCAAAACGAACCTTCTTTCACATCTTGCTCCCCTTCTTTCCATCACAGGTATTATCCCACCCCCCATCGTAGTTCCTATGCCGTTACATCATCCCACCAACATCTAAGCCCACCCCGCTCTCTTCACCTCCGGCACCTCCCCCTTCGGTGCTCCCTTAATCACCTCAACCTGAGCATTGGGATCTGTCGGCTTCAACTTCTTCTTCTCCATCCGTAGCTTAAACCACTCCTCTCTTGCCGCGTCTTTATTTTCCTGGGTAGCGTGGGTAATCATGCATTTGTTCATTGCAGCACGGCTATCTTTACATGCCCAGGTAGCTGTGACGGTACGACCGCGTGCACATTCCGCGAACTCTATTCCAAAGATGTCAGCGGGGGTTCTTGAATTCAGTTTCTGCCGGCGTGTAGGGGCGCTCGTATAATGATGCTGATGGGGACGGGGTATGTCAGGAGCAAAGAAACACTGGAAAACAAACGTCGAATCTCCTCAGCACATAGTCCACGGACTTTCGCAAAGTAGATATCCTTAACCTGACCCTCCTGGGAAGCTGAGAGGGGCATAGGGTTTCTTGACGGGAGGACGGGAGGGGGGATGGCAGGGGCAGTCGGCGCGGTCATTTTTGCGACTGGATTCGATTCGATTCGTTTTTTCGTTTCTTCGTATAATCCAATTTCCCTTCTGTTTTCAGAATCCCGAGTTTCGTGATGTGAGATATCGTGTGGTTTGGCTTCTCTCTTCTCTCTTTTCTCTTTCTTTGTAAAAAAAACTCGATATGTTCAGTTCGAAAGTTCTCTCGTTTCCGATGACGATGCTGATGGCGACGGCGTCCCGGCGTTGCTAGTTACAAAGCCGGCCAGCCACGCTAATTGAACGAATCGGCTGCCGTGAAGAGGAACTCTTTAAAGAGAAAGCACGCGGCTTGGCGAGATGACATCACGGCGATGGGATGGGCTGGGCTGGGCTGGGCGGGCCGAGCAGAAGCTGGAAAGCTAACCAACCGACCCACCGCTAAGCTATCTATCTATCTATCTGTCTGTCTATCTATCTCATCTAAGCAAGCTGCCAGATGCTGAGACTTTGAGTTTGAGTCGAAACAAAATACAATCACCACCACCACCAACAGCACAGACCACAACACGAGTCAATTGAACGGAATATCAACAAGCGACAAAAACAAAATTACAGCGATTCCATAAAACTCATCAACAAACTCCTAGGAACCTCTGAATATCAATATCAAAACATAACCAATAACCAGCCTACACCAACTATGGCACCACCTCCCCAACCTTCAAAACGTCGCGCAACTGTTCTCGTATTTCTACCTCTCTTAACCCTCCTGTAATAACCAGCTAACCTTCCAGGTAACTGACGCCCGCGATCCACCTCCACCCCCTCGCGTCCTCCGTCGTCCCTCCTTTACGCCTCCCCCAAACTCCTCCAGCGGTTCCAGCCTCCGTCACGTCTCCGTCGACTCGATCCTCCGCGGCTCCTCCGAAATCCCCAGTGGGCAAGCACGGGGGTTTAGGCAACCACCGCGTGTACGTGGCCCACCGCGTCGCGTGCCACCTCAAGGAGGGCAAGGACATTTCCTTCAATCGCGGTCGTCGAAAGTATCCGAGAAGCTTGTATTGATTCCAGAAACCGAGGAAGAGGAGACAAGACGGTGGGATTATCAAGAGGAGGATGAAGAAGGACCATTACGGGATGATGAAGAGGCGGATGATCATTCACCGGAAGAAGTTGGGCCGATCCCAACTAGAAAATCTTATGCGGAACGATTACCAAAGTATCGTAGAGCGGAAAAGTTCTCTAGGTTAACGGCGTATTGTATTGCGGATGGGTTTCGGCTGAAGAATGTTAGTACGTTTTTGAAGGAAACTCATGGCGCGAAAACGAAGCTTTATGATGAGTGTTTGTATGCGGCTTATCATCTACCATTGCTGGGTGGAGAGGGAGGCTACAGGATTAAGAGTAGTCCGGCTTTGAAGAGTCCTGGAGGAAAACCAGTGTTGGATGTGGAGATTGAGAGGAGTGAACAGAGGGATTATCATGAGGGATATTTTGATAATGGGTATGAGGATAGAAGAGGAAGTGTTGAGGATGGCGATGTTGGTTCAGATGGTTTGAAATCTCCCCATCCGGATGATTTAGCCAGTCAGGAGGTCCGTTTCGGTGGTGATGGTGAGGAACCAGAAGGAGGATTCCAACGATTCCAGAATTTCGATCCATTTGGACATGGGGAAAGAGATCCACAAGGACACATTGACGACCGTCATAAACAACATGATAGGCCAGATACAGCCCTACAATCAGAAACCCGAGCCTTGGATAACCAATCCGTCATCGACATGAAAGGAATCGCCGAAGTCTTCATATTTTCCTATGGAGTAGTAGTGTTATGGAATTTCTCAGAACGACAAGAAAAAGATGTTCTAGCCGATTTAACATTTTCGAAAGATAAAGCATTACCATTAGTTGTAAACCAGTGGTCGGAAAAGGATTTCGAAAATGAGGAATTTCATTTCCAGTACTCTCAACGTGCTAGATCTCCCCGAGTATGTTCATAATTTCCTGAAAAAAAAATTGATAGCTATGGTTACTAACAAAACCCCCCCAAAATAGATCTACAACGACATGATAACCCTCTGCTCCGGGGACATCCTAATCAAACTCTCCATCTCCCACGCCATAGCCCAAAGCACCAAACTCTGCTCCTTCGAAGAGCGCATGAACGAAACCATGTCCGGGGTAGAGCACATCCCGAAGCAACTCGCCTTAACCGGAGCACTAGGAATGGACCGACCGGAAGTAATTAAAATGACCGGACGTCTCTACCGACTCCGTGTGAACGTCAACCTATCCTCCAACGTTTTAGACATACCGGAATTTTTCTGGGTCGAGCCAGGGTTAAAACCAATTTATGAGGCGGTTCGAGAATATTTGGAGATTGGAGCAAGAGCTACAACGTTGAATTCTAGGTGTAGGGTGTTTTTGGATTTGGCGGAGATATTGAATGAAAATATTGCTGAGGGGAATATGAATAGAATCACTTGGATTATTATTTGGTTGATTGTTTTGAGTATTTGTGTTACCCTCCTGGAAGTAGGCATTAGGTTTGGGTTGTTGAGTAAACATGCTGGTCAGGGTCAGGGAATGGAGGAGAGGATGGAGTTGTAGGGAGGCAGAATAGTAAAGAGAGGGATGGCCAAGAGGGTCGAGTTGCAAGCCCATTCCATAATTCTATAATTTTATACCATCCCAAGTCTTAAGTCTTAGCTCCAAGTTTCTTCTTCTCCTTCTTTGTTTTTTTGTTAGTTTAACTATAGATATTCATAAGGCGTTTATTGATTTTTCAATTTTATTTTATTTCATCTTTATCTCTGATTTTATTCTGGCTTGGCATAGCTTGGCCTGTTTTCGTAGCCTTATTCATATTCCCCCCGACTTGACGGAGTGATGGTATGCAGGAGTGATGGAGTCATGAATAGGTTATGTTTTTATGTTCTTTATGCTTTTATGTCTTTTTTTAATGAATGAATTAATAGTATGTGTTTTTATTATTATTATTATTTTTCCTTTCTGTTTTTTTGCTTCCCATTTTTGTCTTTCCCGATTTTTGTTCCTGATTTTTGTTTTTTCGTTGCCGATTTTTCTTTCCGATTTTGTTTTTTCGTTGCTGAGTTTTGTTTCCGATCTTTGTTTTTTGTTTTTTGTTTACGATTTTTGTTTCCGATTTCTGACCCTCATTTTCCATTTTTTCTTTCCATTTTTGTCTTTTCATTTCCAATTTTCCCTTTCCATTTGCAATTTTTTCCTTTCCATATTTTTCCTTCCCATTTTTTTCGTTGCTGAGTTTTCCTCCCCATTTTCTTTTGTTTGTATTTCCGATTCTTTTTTCCATTTTTTTCTTTCCAATTTTTGTTTTCATTGTTTGTTTTCATTTTTTTCTTTCCATTTTTCCCTTTCCATTTTTGTTTGTATTTCCAATGTTTCGTGATCATTTAGTAATGAATGAATGAATGAATGAATGAATGAATGAATAGCCTTTTACCATGAATCAATGAATAGCCTTTTATAATAACCCAACCAATCAAGCAACCAACCAACCAACCAACCAACCAACCAACCAACCCTACAACCAACCAACCCTCTAATAATTCCAATAATACCAGTGATTCCAGTGATTCCAGTGATTCCAGTGATTCCAGTGATTCCAGTGATTCCAGTGATTCCAGTGATTCCAGTGATTCCAGTCATTCCAGTGATTCCATTTCAGTCATTCCAATCACCAACCCTCCAGTGATTCCAGTGATTCCAGTGATTCCAGTGATTCCAGTGATTCCAGTGATTCCAGTGATTCCAGTGATTCCAGTGATTCCAGTGATTCCAGTGATTCCAGTGATTCCCATCAATTCATCCCGTCCAGTGCCATCCCGTCCAGTGCCATGCAGTGATTCCAGTGATTCCAGTGATTCCAGTGATTCCAGTGATTCCAGTGATTCCAGTGATTCCAGTGATTCCAGTGATTCCAGTGATTCCAGTGATTCCAGTGATTCCAGTGATTCCAGTGATTCCCATCCAATCACCAACACTCCAACCATTCAATCCATCCCATCCATCCCGTCCAGTGCCATCCAGCCCCATCAATCCCATCCATCCCATCCAGTCATCCCGTCCAGTGCCATCTGTTGAAAACGGACCGGTCATGTTGAATAGTCAACGTGACAAGGACATATTGAAACAGCCATGTCCGTACTGGTCATGTTGCTTGGAGGAGTACGGTTCCCAGTATATAAACTGTAGTTAGAACCGTTCGTTAACAGTAATCCAACTCACTTTACAGACTCAGTTTAATAGGTTATGAGCCCTTCGCATAACCGCTACAATTACACCGCAATATTTTTTCATCTTCAACAAAAACCCCACAACAAATTCACCACAACGCCACTATGTTTTCAACAGACAACAACATCTTCAAACATCCGGATGGATCCTTTCCTAGACTCACCGGACCTAATTATTGTCACGAACCGCTAAGGATATGCTTCTGGGAGGGATTGTAACCACAGCTGGGCTGTGGTTCGTGGGTGTGACACTGGGGATGGCGTACCTCACGGTTAGGGTTTAAGCGAGGAGGTGGAGCTAGGGCTAGGCGAGAAGAGTTAGGGTTAAGCGAGGGACAAGGGGGTAAGTGCGGGGTGGAACGAGGAGGGTTTCCTCGAGGTTTGGAATATGTTTTGTATTATGTTTTGCTTATGTTTTGTATTATGTTTTGGTTTATGTTTTGTATTGTGTTTGGTTTATGTTTTGTATTGTGTTTTAGTTATGTTTGGGAGTCACGGTGGAGCGAAGGGTGTCTCATGATGGATGGAATATCTGCGGGACAGATAAGTTGGGAAATCACATGAGCACAGGAACAAAGGTATATAAGGGGACATTTGTATTTCATTAGTTTAGTACGCAATCAATTATCTATCTACACAATCCTATCTACACACTGCAGTTCTATCATCTAAAACCGTGACCACAAACCCAGCCCATCCCAACATACTTACCCATTCCGAATACCCACCTATTCTCCCACCCGGATCTACCTCCGACGATTCTACCAGAGGCAACGCTGCAGGGACATCCTGTGTACAAGGTAAGGACTGCCTGAGCCCGCGACTAACTCACCTAGAAGTCCAGAGCCGAACCCGATTGCATAGCAATCCGACGGTTGTATCGCCTGTCGACTGTGTGTAGCCGGATTTTGACATTTGATTGCGTCCTCCGAACGACACCCGATACAACTAAGGAAGCACGAAGGGCTTCAACCGCAACCAAGAAAACAAATAAGCAACAACCAATACCGTGGATCCGTTCCGATTGCAGGAGCTGAGCGAGGTTATTGAAAGGGAAGCCACCGGTCCAGCGAGCCCAGTAACCCCCGAACACCGATCCCGCCCACAGACTCCGGATTCACTGGGACCAGTACAGATCCCGGAGGACATAGCATCCCTAATGGCCTCTCAACAAGGAACGAGTGGTATGACGCCACCTTCGGTCGTGATGACCCAGGAGCAGCTCCAACAACTGTTCCAACAACTCACCTATCGACCCTCTCTGTCACACCCTATATTGTGTGAGTATAGAATAGGTAACATGTATAACACTTAGAGAACATGGCAAACTCGACAGGAGAATGAATAATAAGGTTAGTATCCCGGGCCGGAACCCCCTGAGGAGCTCCAGCTAGCCACGTCACGTAATTCGTGACTTTCCGAAAGGACCTCACGAGGATACCGGCCCGAGGCGTCGCTACCTGTTATTCACTGTTAGTTTGGGAGGATCACAGATGGATGGGAACGAGTATCAACTTACCTCATGGGTGTCGACTTACCCATGAGAAAACTACAGACGACGCTGATGGAGAACAGAAGACGACGGCGAAGGGACACATCCTTATACTTGAGGATGTGTTCCACCAAGCACGGCTACCAGAGGGCTTGCAAGAGAAAGGAATTCTCAGGAGCATGCAAGGCAAGCGAATGGGATCATCCGAGGTCTGAGTTGGACGGAGAGTCGGCCAAGGAACAAGGCAGAGTCTAGTCAGCCAACAGGAGTGGAGCTCAGGACAAGGGTCAAGATTGCGTCAGCATGAGACGACGTTCTGCAGCAAGGAACACCACTCAGGGAAACTGTTGGATGGAACTGATATGACGCGACCTTAGGCCAATAACTACCAACTGCAAGATAAGACGGCGTTTGCGTACACACCAGGGTGTGGCTGCGCGCAAGTGCGCGCAGGTGGGGCAAATGACATCACACAAGAATGTGACGGGGCAGGGCGCTCCGGTAAGGCATAGTCTGCCTTATGATGTCAGATTCCTTCACTCGCAATCGAGATTCTCTAGGGAGATCTATGATCAAGACGACTCATAAGATATATGACTCACATGTCATTATCAGAGGAGTAATTGCATTATGCGCTCAAGTGGAGTCACCCTTCACTAGGCGCTTAACCCCAATACCTGATTGAAGGTGTGGTAGCACGGCGAGGAATGTCAAGGATTAATCTGACACGAGGGTCATCATGCAAGTGAGCAATTAATTTAATTGCGCATGCAGCATGATGCGAGCCATCAGCAGGTTTGTCAAAGAATAGACTCACGTCTTATCTCCTAAGCTTAGTTTGGAAGTTGGTTCCCTTGGGAAGTCTGGGCGAACTTGTAGACGAAAGTCTATAAAAGACCCTAAGTCTTCCCACCGTCTCCTCCGGCATCAGCAACCTGATCTCTTGTTACGACAACACCTATCTACACCAGTTACCTCGAGAGAGACCCTTAAGTTTATTCGGCCTGTGATCGATTAGTTGACTTCCTAGCTTCTTGGGAATTATTTATTGCTATCTATCTTCAAGCGAAAGCGAAACTGATCGAATAAGCCTCTGTATTGATAGCCTCAATATCCAGGTTCACACTATAAACTTAAGGCTCAAGCTACTAAGTTTACTTTTCGACACGTATACGGAAGACCCTCTTCTAGGGCAAGACGACACCAAAAGATCCTCCACGAAAAAAGTACAAACAAATACACTCAATCAACAATGTCCGCACGCAGAATTACCGCGCACGATGACGGCCTCGATGCTCCTATGGGTAATACCGTCAGTATTACTCGCCCTCGCTCCTGGGAGGAAGTTACTTCCGTTGGAGCACCCAGCGTCTACTACGGAACGACCCTCCATTTGGGAGAAGTCCCTGAATGGGTTATTCTCATGATGGAAAGGATGAGTGCGAATGAGGAGGACATTAAGAGGTTGGTTGAGGCAGTCGGATCTGGGGCTGCCATGAATGAGGAGTTACAGCGGATGAAAGGGTTGTACCAGGAAATGTCCCAGGGTATGCAAAAAGCCTATGATACCTTGGCGAAGAAAGGGGACCTGGACCAGGAGGTCAACCTACAAACCGTTACACGACTTGTTCAGGCCAGCAACGACTTTGCCGGCCAAGTTTGGAGGACAATTGGCAATCTTGCCACAGACACAAAGGCTAAAGAAGCAGCCAACCAAGCGGCTGCTGCAAGGCTCAATCAGGGCATTCAAACAACGAATGCTATCCTCGAAGCCTTTGCCCAGAGACAACTCGAAATCAATAAGGAAATTGAGGAATGGGCAATTGAGAAGAATACACAGGATGCCATTAGGAAGGAGGATGATAAGCAAAGGGATAGGCGGATCGCAGCTCTGTCTAGGGCTGAAGAGATGCATCAGAAGCGCCTACTGGACTATTATGAACAGAGGGAAGAGGAAAAATTGGAGTTGGTAAACAAGGTTATTGACCTTGTTATGTCAAAGATCCAAAAGAAGGAGCATTTCGATGCTAAGTCTTTGACCGAGGCTATGCATGAGGAGATGACTCCCAGACCTCCCTCACTCGGCAAAGCACCAGAAGTCCCCTTGCCTCCATCAGAGGACGGATCCCCTGCAAACAATGGCAGAAATGGTGGTAGGGGCAGCAAACCACCTGGAGGAAGACTTCCACCACCACCACCACCCCCATCTGATCCTACGGACAGCGAGGATTCAGATGATTCATATATTAGAAAAGCTTTGGAGAGGAAGCGCCAGGAGCGCAAAGAAAAGGCTAAACAAAAGGAACCGGAATCAAAGAATGCAACGGAAGCATTCTTGGAGTCACTTGTCGCGAAATTGCAACAATCAGGGGTTAACGAGCCGAGGAGACCGAAGATGCCTGAAATGAAGGCTCCTCAATATTTTTCTGGAAGAGACAAGAACTTGTTCAGGGCTTGGTGGATGTCGGTGCAGGATTACATTGCGACATATGCCAAGGCCTTTCCGGATCAGGACGATCAAGTTAAATGGGTTGGAAGCTTACTTACGCACAAGGCGTTAAGTTGGCACCAGGAACGGCGAAAATCGATTCAAAGACAAGGACTTAAGGATACATGGCAAGCCTTCTCAAGCTCTATTGAAACTAGGTTTGAGGATAAGCGGGAAGCCCAGAAGGACGTTAAGAGAATTACGGAACTCCAGTATGATGGAGATATTGACGACTATATTACAAAGTTAGAGGACCTAAATATGCGTGTGGGAGCAATCGGTCCGATGTATAGGAATGTCATTTGGGAGGCTATGACGCCTGCTATTAAGACAATGGTATACCAAAGATTTGGGGGAATCCCAACTGATGATGAAGGAATGATTGATGCAGTTAAGGAAGCTGCTCATGTTGTGGAAAATTTGGAAGAGGAATTGAAGGGTCATAAGAAAAAGACTTTGGAAGTGCGGGAGGACCGCCATAAAGATAAAGGAAAACATAAGGAAACTGTGCGCCCTAAGGAGGTGCAGCACAAAGATAAATTCAAGGACAAGAAGGAGAAAAAGGGTTTCTCTGGAAAGAAGGACAAGAAGTCCATTTTTGCATCGGGAAGGGAGGCTCTGAATAATGTTCCTCAGAGCGAAATCGACAAACATAAAAAGGATAAAGCTGACTGTTGGAGATGCGGACGATCTGGGCACAAAATGTTTGATTGTTACGCTAAAAAGACAGTTGGAGGAACAGAGCTCTCTGGCGAAGGAAAGGTTGCTTCCTCTGGCAAGAGAAAGAGAGACGATGATGATGATGGAAATAAAGGGCAGGAGAAGCCCAAGGAAACAAAAAAGACAAAGACCGCAGCAGTGCGGCAGGATGAGGATGAAATAATGGAAGATGCTCAGCCCAGGATTTGGGAGATTGAGCAGAATGATGAGGAGTCGGATTTTTAAGATCCTCTAGGGTTGCGTCACCTGAGGAGGAGGAATGTACATCTGACGCAGGAAATATTATATGCTGTGGAACAAAAAGAAAATCAGCAGACAACTTGGGGTCGATCAAGACAAAAAATCGACGAACCGACAAAGGAACCTCTTCCAAGGGAATAACGAAGGAAGCCATGGTTCCACCTTATCACGGAAAAAGGCCAATAATCAACATGGTGTTAAATTGGTCAAAGAACAAATTTCGGACGGTGCGAGTCCTACTTGATACAGGCTCCACCTCAGCTTTACTGGACAAAGGTTTTGTCCAAACTTACAAAATTCCTACTGTAAAGAGAGACCAGCCTCTTCAAATACGCAACTTCAATAATGAGGTAGTTGCTGGAGCTGGAGAATTCTTTACAGTTCCTTTTATGCTGCAACACAAACAACACTTTGCAGCCGAAGCCTTCGAAGTCGCCCCTCTTGACAGCGACTGCGATGTCATCCTCCCTTATTGGTGGATGGCCAAACATCAACCTTGCAACATGTGGGGAGACAGCAATAGCATCCCCTTCACAACTACACGTTGCATCGAACATTGTACTAAGGCTCAGGCCAGTACATTTTCACTCAAGGTCGACCGCCGCGTACTCGACCACCCTGAGGCCTCAGTTATAGGCCATATTTCAGCTGTTGCCACTAAGGAGGAATTATCAGAGGCACTTCAACAAGTCCCTGAGAAATTCCAAAAGTGGATCAACATTATGACCAAGGAAGCAGCAGACAGGCTTCCTGAACACGAGCCTTACGACCACGCCATAGATTTGAAGGAAGGAGAAACTCCTCCTTGGGGACCAGTTTATGCGCTCAATGAGGTTGAGCTGGAGACACTAAGAGAATGGTTGAAGGAAATGCTGAGGACAGGCAAGATTCGACCATCTAAGTCTCCTGCCGCAGCACCGATTCTCTTTGTGCCAAAACCCCATGGGCGAGGTTTAAGGCTTTGTGTTGACTATAGGGGGATTAATAAAATAACAATAGCAAATCGCTACCCCCTCCCTCTTATGTCTGAATTACAAGACAGAGTAAGAGGAGCTAGGTTCTTCACTAAAATGGATTTGAAGAATGGTTATCACTTAATAAGGATTAAAGAAGGAGACGAGTGGAAAACTGCTTTTAGATGCAGGTATGGGCTATACGAATTTTTGGTAATGCCTTTTGGCTTAAGCAATGCACCGGCAACGTTCCAAGATATGATGAATCATATCTTTAGGCATATGTTGGACCAAGGAGTGATTGCTTATATTGATGATGTTCTGATATACGCGGAAACGGAGGAGGAACATGATAAATTGGTAAAGGAAGTCTTGAAAAGACTGGAAGAAAATCCGCTGGTAATATCTCCGGAAAAATGTGTTTGGGGGACAAACAAAGTGGAATTTTTGGGTTATATCATCAGCGAAAAGGGAATAGAAATGGCAAAGGACAAAGTGGAAACCGTCCTGGTTTGGGAACCTCCTAAATCCTTGAAAGAGACACAGGGCTTTCTTGGATTTGCAAACTTCTATCGCCGGTTCATAAAGGACTTCTCAAGAATTTGTCGTCCTCTTACTGAATCAACCAAGGGCGATCCGAAGAAGTGGGAATGGACTGTTGCCATGGAATTGGCATTTGACGAGTTGAAGCAGAGGTTCACAAAAGCGCCAATATTGGGTCATTTTGATCCTAGAAAGGTTTGCATTGTTGAAACTGATGCCTCTGACTTTGCCTTAGGCGCAGTCCTTTCTCAGAAAGGAGAGGACGGAAAGCTGCACCCTATTGCTTTCCACTCCAGAAAATTCACTCCAGCAGAAATTAACTACGAAATCCATGATAAAGAGCTTTTAGCTATTGTGGATTCATTTAAAATTTGGAGAAGATACTTGGAGGGAGCAATGCACACAGTTCAGGTATTCAGCGACCATCAAAATTTGGAGTACTTCACCACAACAAAAGTGCTCAATCGTCGCCAAGCAAGGTGGGCTCAAGAACTTGCTGGTATTGACTTTAAGATTTTTTACAGACCTGGGAATAAGAATGGGAAGCCTGATGCTTTGTCAAGGCGTCCGGAGTTCCGCCCTGAAAAGGGGGGAGGTGAGGATCAGCCGATTACGACTATTGTTCACAAGGAACATTTTGCAACTATTTCAGCAATCAGTAGTGGAGGTGAAGGAACATCATTCATTGTTTCTTCGGCACGACTCAATTCTATTCCTTCTGTTAGATGGTCTGGAGAATTTTTAAAGATGGTTAAAGAGGCTGGAGAACTGGACGAAAATTATCAGAAAGCAGCAAAAAGAATAAAAGATCCACTAACGATAGAAGATGGCATAATCTATTGGAAAGAGAAGTTATGGGTACCAGAGGATTTGGTCAACATGGTCCTTGAATCAGAGCACGACTCCAAAATTGCTGGGCACTTTGGTCAGGACAAAACAATTGAATTAATAAGGAGAAACTTTTGGTGGCCAAAGATGGATGAAAAGATAATTGAATATGTACAAAGCTGTTTGGAATGTCAGAAGGACAAGACGGCTAGGCACCAAAAGTATGGAATGTTGCAACCCTTGGAATTAACATATGCCCCATGGCAATCTATTGCTATGGATTTTATCACCGACCTTCCGGAATCAAATGGGTGTGATCAACTATGGGTTATAGTTGATCGATTTACAAAAATGGCACACTTCATTCCTTTACACAAAGATGGCAAGACAACAGCAGACCTTGTCAGGATTTTCGCAAAGGAACTATGGAAACTACATGGCCTACCCAAGGATATCGTGTCGGACAGAGACTCCAGGTTCACAAGCACCACCTGGAAAGCATTTCTTGGAACCCTAGGAATTAAACCAAGAATGTCGACAGCCTTCCACCCACAAACAGATGGACAAACGGAACGGCTTAATCAAACAATTGAAGCATACCTCCGCTCTTTTGTTAACCACGAAATGGACGACTGGGCTGACCTCGTACCTATGGCTGAGTTCGCATACAACAACTCAGTCACAAGCGCAACTGGACTATCATCCTTTTACGCCAACTACGGATTCTATCCAAATACGAGCAACCCTTCGGCAACTGCTGTGCGCAACCCAGCCAGCAAAGCCTACGCCCACTGGATGCATACGATACACGAAGGAGCCAAGTTAGCCCTTCAAAAAACACAAGAAAGGATGAAACACTATGCAGACCAGAAACGACAGGAGGCACCCAAGTACCAAGTAGGAGACTTGGTTATGTTAGATGGACGCAACATACGAACAAGACGACCATCGAGGAAGTTAGACCACAAACTACATGGCCCCTTCCAAGTCGAAAAAGTCATTTCCCCAACGGCAGTACGACCTACACTCCCACGAAAATGGAAGATACACAACGCCTTCCATGCCTCACTACTTGAGCCTTTTAGAGCAGGAACTCGGGCTCCACCAGACACAAATAAAATTTTACGGGAGGCAGACGATGTTGAGGGAAGCGAGGAATACGATATCGATGAAATCATGAGCAGCTATAAATCTGGAAATCGAGTATTGTACCTTGTTAAATGGCTAGGTTGGCCCAACAAAAGAGACTGGACGGCAGAACCATTCGACAATTTTTCAGTAGGAGGACAGGAGAAGTTACGAGAGTTTCATCTCAAGTACCCTGATTCTCCGAGGGACTACCAACTCAAGGATTAAGGCTTAATGTTTTTCCCCACGAGGTTTTCATTAGGTCGAGTTGGTAGTAGGATGTAGGGGCTGGAGGACTACATCCATATATGATCACTAAGTCACTTGGCTGCGGCGAGGTGCGATCACAGAATGATAAGCTACTTGCTTCGGGACGAAGCTTGAACAGGGGGGAGGTGGTGTCACACCCTATATTGTGTGAGTATAGAATAGGTAACATGTATAACATTTAGAGAACATGGCAAACTCGACAGGAGAATGAATAATAAGGTTAGTATCCCGGGCCGGAACCCCCTGAGGAGCTCCAGCTAGCCACGTCACGTAATTCGTGACTTTCCGAAAGGACCTCACGAGGATCCCGGCCCGCGGCGTCGCTACCTGTTATTCACTGTTAGTTTGGGAGGATCACAGATGGATGGGAACGAGTATCAACTTACCTCATGGGTGTCGACTTACCCATGAGAAAACTACAGACGACGCTGATGGAGAACAGAAGACGACGGCGAAGGGACACATCCTTATACTTGAGGATGTGTTCCACCAAGCACGGCTACCAGAGGGCTTGCAAGAGAAAGGAATTCTCAGGAGCATGCAAGGCAAGCGAATGGGATCATCCGAGGTCTGAGTTGGACGGAGAGTCGGCCAAGGAACAAGGCAGAGTCTAGTCAGCCAACAGGCGTGGAGCTCAGGACAAGGGTCAAGATTGCGTCAGCATGAGACGACGTTCTGCAGCAAGGAACACCACTCAGGGAAACTGTTGGATGGAACTGATATGACGCGACCTTAGGCCAATAATTACCAACTGCAAGATAAGACGGCGTTTGCGTACACACCAGGGTGTGGCTGCGCGCAAGTGCGCGCAGGTGGGGCAAATGACATCACACAAGAATGTGACGGGGCAGGGCGCTCCGGTAAGGCATAGTCTGCCTTATAATGTCAGATTCCTTCACTCGCAATCGAGATTCTCTAGGGAGATCTATGATCAAGACGACTCATAAGATATATGACTCACATGTCATTATCAGAGGAGTAATTGCATTATGCGCTCAAGTGGAGTCACCCTTCACTAGGCGCTTAACCCCAATACCTGATTGAAGGTGTGGTAGCACGGCGAGGAATGTCAAGGATTAATCTGACATGAGGGTCATCATGCAAGTGAGCAATTAATTTCATTGCGCATGCAGCATGATGCGAGCCATCAGCAGGTTTGTCAAAGAATAGACTCACGTCTTATCTCCTAAGCTTAGTTTGGAAGTTGGTTCCCTTGGGAGATCTGGGCGAACTTGTAGACGAAAGTCTATAAAAGACCCTAAGTCTTCCCACCGTCTCCTCCGGCATCAGCAACCTGATCTCTTGTTACGACAACACCTATCTACACCAGTTACCTCGAGAGAGACCCTTAAGTTTATTCGCCCTGTGATCGATTAGTTGACTTCCTAGCTTCTTGGGAATTATTTATTGCTATCTATCTTCAAGCGAAAGCGAAACTGATCGAATAAGCCTCTGTATTGATAGCCTCAATATCCAGGTTCACACTCTCTGACTAGTAATCCCAAGGTCGAGGATCCCGAACTCTATCACGGCGAGAGGACGAAGCTTCGGGCTTTCCTGACTCAGTGCGAGCTGAAGTTCAACTGTGAACCGAACAGGTTCGACAGTGACATTAAAAGAGTTAATCACGCCAGTTCGCGGTGTCGGGGAAATGCGTGGTCATGGATTGAGCCCTCCATCGAGAAGGGAAGGAGCACGTACACCACCTGGGAGGCATTCAAGACTGCCGTCTCGAGAGCATTTGGAGAGGCGGATTCAAGGGAAGTGGCGAGGAGGAAATTCAAGAGTGTCCGTCAGGGAAGTCGGTCTGCCGCAGCGTATTGGGCCGAGTTCCAGAGAATTATCGCGGACCTGCGTTACAACGACGAAATCTACATTGATCAGTTCAGCGATGGACTTCATGTGGACGTGCAAAGATAACTCGCCATCCTCGAGACCCGTCCAACGAAGATAATCGACTTCGCA